>CM017559.1:57724778-58001221 GCA_007844125.1 Sinonovacula constricta | reverse complement strand
AAATTTCTTTATGATACCTGTATATAATGTGCAAGCTCTGTTCTTTAAGATGGTAGAAAGATTGATTTGAAATGTATTTCCAGATGAACTTATATCATGATAATGACTTAGAAAAGCAGGTACTCTCTGATAAATGAGCACTAAAGCTTTTATTTCCAGAAACCCTTATATTATGTAAGTTATGTCCATATTTATTACATTAATGGAATGTATTTTTTGCTCCGCGGTCATTTTCTTCTGAAAAAACACAACTAATGTTTCCCTCTATTTTAACGACTTCAATTTAGTAAATAAATAAAACGGACTATATATTACGGTGATTAACAAGCGCCTGCAAGTTTCTTTTTCATTAACTGTCAGATTATATGTTTTCTTTTGTCTTCATAAATCCGAATACACAAACCTCCTGAAGTATTATCACATCGTCTCCGATTACATTCTTGCCCGTTGCATTTACAGTCCTCGACATGTTTAATTATACTTAATGATATTATAATTTAAGCTAACGTCTTCCGAATATTATCATCCCGAATTTTTCTATGTATACCTAGAACGCCAAAAGAACTCGGAAGAATCAACGAAGCGCATTTTCGTTGTTTGATTTTCCCTCTGTATCCAACAAACACATGAATTTGGTATGACAAATAAACAAACCCTGATGGCGTCTGACTTTTAGCAGTATCAACATATTTCTCACAGACCCAATGCTTCCTTGGTCACAACTTTGGTATGTTTATATTTAAAATGCGGAAAGCATATATTATGAGTTTAGAGGTTGTATTGAATGAATGTGAATGCTGTCCAGGCGCTGTCAAAGCACATGTGTATGTTTAAGAAGAACCCGCTGCGTTTTCCTTTAACCGATCGTATATCTGCTTACAAACTGATCCATTTTATGTATGTAAGATATGTTTTAAAATATGTTCCGTGTTGGAAATGATATATTTAAATGTCATATTGCACTGTTTGCAGAAAGGAAACACATAGTTCATACCGTCAAATATTTGCAATTTCTGTGAACGATATAATCTCGAATTTTAGTACGTAAATTAAACTCTTGTGGTCGTAAATCACTACTTCTCATTCTGTAAAAGACGTGAAGCGCACCACGTTAAATACTTTCTCGGAATGCAACATTCTGTACTATTCCATAATGAGAACGCATTCAATAGTAGTGCTAAAACAGCAAACTACCATAAGCCGTTTCGTTTTTGTTGCTGCCCAGTAATTAGTTGGCCCTTGAAAGTAGCTCATCGGTCAAATTTTCACTTTCTTTACGAGCCTTAGAGGTATAGAATATATTGATTTTGCAAATGTTATTTGCAAATAAATCCTACATTTCAAGATGTTGTCTCAATTCCAATTCGTAACACTTTCATATGCACGATGATGGTCTTCGGATTTCCTTTGATATGTGAGATTTATGGCTCATATTCAAGTTTCGGAAACTAAATTGTAAATCGGCATGCATCATATATGACAAGAAATGCCATGTAAAAAAAGTTCAATATGTACTATAAGACTATATAAATATTAAAGTTTGAACTCCCACCAGGCAAAGATGGAAGTGGAACATCAATAACGAAACCAGAAGTTGTATACATATATAAAACAAGGCAAAAACATTAAAACGAATATCTTAAATACTTTTGCGCTTATGATGTATAACAAGGAAATACATGTTTTTGCTCCCATTAATATATATGATCATCATTTGTATAGCTGTAAATGTAGTTTAAATGCAAAATGTTAACTGGCACGGTATGTTGGTTATGTAGTTCTTCTAACAGAAATAGTACTTTTTTCACTTCAAAATTCTTTGTGGACATTTTTTAATGACATCACTACTGTCGTAATAACAACAAAGAAATCGTCAGCGCTTGGACATTGTTATTTAAATAATAGGTTTTCTTTTATTGCTTGCATTTGAGAAACCCACCAAGAAGTGCGAGGTAGAGCTCTATAAAACCGGTTAAAGCACCCCAGTTGGTCCTTTTTGCGACTGACCGTTCCAAGGCGGTATCTGTTGAGTTGATCGTTTTGTCAAATGATTCATCACAGACTTGGTCTTACTTTCACGTTTTACTTACAAGTGAAAACCTTTGTCTTGAGTAGTTTTTCAGGGTCCGGTATACATTGCAATGCTCATAGGACTTTGTCATATATTTTATTAGTTTTAAATGCATAATTGGTAAAAACAGGTACCTTCTACCGATTCGGCGACAATGACTGGCCTAAAAGGCTACGGTTACATGCGAGCGCCTAGTGATGTAGACTGGTATGTCAGTATGATAAAGATCCGAACTTGACATTAAAGAATGAAGAGACGGGAGATTAACTCTTTCACGAATAATTGATATTTACTTACAATAAAACATTTTGGTTAAGTGAAAGATTGGTATTATTGTCGAAATTATTTCATGTGACAACTTAGATTGACATTGAGGCTTTCCTTGTTATTTCGTTTATAAGATATAGCCACAAAAACTGGCAGAACAATACAAATTTGACATTCGATGTTATTCGTTAGAATGGGAATGCCATTGTTGAGTATTGTTTTACCTACGTATTTCCGACTAAAACGCAAGCAAAAATGCGAATAGGTCTTTGGGTTAAACAATCTAAGGTTTTTACTAGCTAAGGCTATTATAAAATGCGAAATCGCTGTAGCAGATGTATTTCATATATATATTAATCCAACATAGTACTATACATCGTTGTTAATGGGATATTAAAATAAGACAGTGTGGCCCCGTTCATGATTAAAGCAAATACAAATATAGGTCTATCCTTCTTGCATAAGATATATTAAGTATCTGACTACGAAATGAGGCTGTTTAGATACTTTCTAACGAACTAAGATTTTAAGCATTGCTGTCAGACACGTCAATAGTTTACAATAACCGAAGCCTGATTGCCGTGTCTCAACGCAGAACGAAATACTTAACCTGTCTTGTTTTGATCTAGTGTACACAAGTTAATACTGCATAGATTTGAAAAGCTTTTAAAAACAATTATGCTACGAATTCCTGTTAGAGTATCTCGTGTTCCATGAAGCTAATAAATAATTCCAGCATTCGGTTTCTTACAATAAAAATAAAATATAGCTGCGTCAGCTTCATTTCTTGATGCAATCTTTGGATTCATTTAAATTGTTATCTACGCGGAGATGTTGTCATTTTCTTACGTGCTTTACGTAACGATTTTTTATAAATGTTCAGCTGACGATATAATGTTTTGACATTTTTTTCTTCTTAAGGAAAGAAAACTGAAACATCAATTACGTCTTTGTTTAATAATGCATACATGACCTGGCATCGATACTTTTCTGTGAAAAGGGACATTTATATATTTACCACAATAAACTTATATATTTTATAAACCTCATGGTATTTAGCTAAAAAGTTTCGAGAATTTTCAAACCGTCTGCTGCTGTTTACTAGTTACAATCGTGTTTTTTCATTACTGTCATAATTATGATAACATTGGCATTCAATTTTCACGTTTTGTACCTTGTTCTTGAACTTATATATGATTCTCTAAATGCACTTCTTCATTTTTTTATAAAAAAGTCATTTGACAAGTGTTAAAGTTTAAGAGCAAATATTAACACATTCATTAGTGTAACATGTATATAATTAACAAGTGTTCAGTCGAAACAAGACGGGTTTTCCAACTATAAACATACATGTACACCAAGCTAAATGTTTCGGCTGGAACGATTAAAATAAAGTAAGTATACCAATACAAGAATATATAAGACCTATGAGCATTGCAACATATACAAAATTTGAAAAGACACAGGATCAAGGTATTCACATGCACGCCAAATGTAAAGTGAGAACAAATCTGTGATGACAATAATTTAACTATAAGAGCAAATCCGACAGTTAGCGCCTTGGAACGTTTGTCGGCAATATGGATCGTCTGTCGTGCTTAAACCGGTTTGCATGGTAAGTGCACTTTATTATATACACCCAAGTTTTAAAGAAAAAAAGAAGCATACTTTAGTCGCATCAATATTGAAAACATTTTGGCCAAAGAGAACAATTTTCGTCATAACTCGTATTAGGGCTTTTGAAACTTGTCTTTATCCTCAACGTTGCATTCCATTTAACAATGTGCCGACCAAAATCTTCGCCAGAGGATTGTCATTGACGGATTGTAGCCCATTAGCAGAATTATTCTTGAAAGAGATAAGAGCAAACGGCTATGCTTGGAAGTGGGGAAAGCAAATGAGGAAGCTCTTCGTTGGCTTGGTCATCCCAATCATGACTGACACTTGATCTGATCAGCAAAGCTTGCCAGCCACGGATTGGATAAATCTTTCTCAATTCCCCATCTCTCATCTGGGTGTCTGAACGAAATGAAACGAGAAGGACGGTTGCCGTTGTCGATAAAATTAACATAATAGGTACCTTGCGTTGGTACATGTTGCCTTTTTGTTAAATGTTAGTTGTACAAACAAGAACGTGACTGTGTGACGGAACACATTTGCTTTTGCTCTCTTTCGTTTAGTTACTTTGCTTAATCAAGCTAATATGTCTATCAGGGTTCGTTAATCTAAATATGTAAGTATATGAAGTCGGTTAGGTGTAATACTAAATCAGAGCGTGCATGTTGGTAAAGCTATATATTACTGCTTTCTCTCCATGTTTCACCATCAATTATGGCGTTTAAAATGTTTTAAGTTTACCATTTCAGCGCAATGCAATTTGATATATACTATTTCAGTCTATATTTTGGTAAAATTTGGCACACTTACTATATTTTTTTCTTTCTGATAATGTACATGTCTTTTTGCAACGTGGTTAATATTTAAATTACTTCAAGGTTAAATCGTTTCCTCAAAATAGTTCGACCAATGATCAATAAACGCGCTTTTATGTATATGTTTATAGCCATAAACATTATTCAATTATATTTTATGGCTTTGCAACAGTTTTAGATTAGTATTAGACTAATCGTACATCAAATAATCAGATTTCTTTCTAAAAATCTTGTAAAGACGATGTCTTCTTCGACGTCTATGATGACATTATTAAAGACAGCAGTCAACCTGGTGGATATTTCCACGATTTTTTCTCTTCCTCCTTTATTTTATATTTTGTCACTGTATATGTTTGCGTTTTTTTTTCCTAAGGAATGATTGCGCATTTTGTAGAGGGTATATTTTCATGATATTGTCCGTTAATATGTATGTCCTCATGCAATCTATAATGCAGACTTCATACTTGTTTTGTAAATACAGTAATTCATTTGTTGTCAATAGTTACGCTGCCTATACTTTTGAACCAACATGGCAATAAGTGCTGATAGCTTCGATAATAATTAATATGCTTTCACCTGCTCCTTAAATTAATTTTAGCAATGCATGTATGACATATTTACCTAGTTGTGTATTTGTTAAATGTTATTTATGTCTTTTGTTCTACCTGGATGTCCTACATCAAACGTTTCATCACTGAATGTCTAAGTTATGATATCATCCAAGGTATCTTGTACAGAAGAAGTATTGACTACAAAATGAAGAAAGTATTTAATCTATGCGGTGCGCTGACAAGTCTAGAAACAATATGAAACATAAACATGCGATATAAAAAGCTGTATTGTTTTCTACTTGAAAGCAAAAGTTTCGCTGACAATTTATTGTAAAGAAAGCATTCTATTACTATACACACAGTTCAGAAAAGTATGTGATTACTTCTGGGCGACTTTTATTCGTTTGCTTAATGCGTACTGTATATTTATCGTTTTATATAAGCTATCCTATTCAGCAGAACCACGTCCCTTACTTTTAATGATCCGTTATCTACACGTGCCAGAAAACTGCAATCTTCCCTAATATAATGCGATATAATGCAATATACGCACTAAAACAACGAAATGTTAGTGACTACAATGTGTGTTTACATTCAAAACACAACACTTATCGGTGTTATTTCAGGCGGCCACGAACATGCGATGCAATTTATTAGCCACTTACCTAAACTTTCCCTTCCATGTGTATATTCCACTTCAACGTCAGCAGTGCATCCAAATATACAAATGAATAAAAGCAGACCCTGCAATTAATTTGCTTTCTCTTCATATTAAAAATATGGTTCACTATTTGGACCTGACACCTGACTGATCTATTTCTAGTTTCTGTTTTACTGTGTCTCATTCGATTTGGGTCACAATGTAAAATGTTATTGAGATTGGAATTTAAACAAAAATATGACTATTTAGATGTTGGTACAAAGCTAGTTAATGCATACTAAGCACTTTCACATATTTTAATCATCTTACAAACATATTAAAATATATTTACTATTCATAAATTCGCATGTAGTCTTTTTTCAACTTACTTCGCAGATCTGCAGTAGATGGTAAACAAAAGGACATTTTGTGTCCGAATACTTGTGCACATGTTGCAAAATGAGCTTCCAAGGATTGATAGTCTGTCATTATCATGTAACAGGAAGCCACAAGCAAACTTCAGTTCGCCAACACGTGTTTCCCTTACTTTGCTTTTTTGAATCGCTACATCCAGTCATACCTAGTGTCGTTCGAACTTACTTAATACACAGATAAATATTTACAATTACAATATATTGTCAAAGCTATATAACGTTGAAATAATTAGGAATTTTCTGTCGGGAGATCAGAAGGCGTTATTATTACTTTAAAGAATACAGGTCTCCATGAAAGGTGTAAGATCAAGAGATATACATTATAATATCAGGAAGATGACTGGGGTAATAACAGTAATGATGGGTGTGTTTCAATTATAAAAATCAAGCCATAAATTAAATGAAAAAATGACAAAGCACTCTCTGAAAATTAAACGAACCCGGTCATAAAGTAATAAACTGGTCATTCTATAAATACTATATTTTCCTTCAAAGGAAACACGTTTTGCTTAAACTATTTAAATATTTTGTACAATACAAGCACGTTGCTTTTTTGTGCATCATACTAAGACATAAAATAAATATGTTAAACATATTTTATTAAAGAAAACGTATTTAGCAAACACTCTTTTATAGATCATTATATAGAAAAAAATAAAAAAAAATGGAAATATTGTTTTTAATAGGTGGACATCTGAAGAACATTACCATGAAATAAATCTTATTCAAAGCCTTATTAGGAATCATTTTATTCCTAGCCTATGCCTAAGTCGTCTTTGACACCAACATGCAAAGGTGAATGCATGTATTGCTCGAGAATCATAAGCAAACAGTAATAGATCTTGAATAGCGAAAACCCATTTTTATTTGCCTAAACATGATCCATCTTAGGCCGTACATGTATTTGTAGTTAAGGTAATGCAATTATCAATTATTTGGGTGTGCTAAAAACTTAAAAACACTTATATTTGAGCATTGTATATCCCCATTTGATATTTTTCAAAACTAATCCGTGAAAATATAATGATACTTGTATATATATAATATAATATAATTCTTTTAATATGTGCTGATACACATTATGTTTTTCTGAGCCAAATGAGGGTGTCATCCGCACCATTTTATATTTGAGAAAAAAAAATAATGTAATGCTACTTCTTTGTCTTCCTTGAGAGTTTGAAGCATGGTTATATAACATTTGGTGAAAATAAAGACATGTCGTGCATGTGCAGTACAAATAGACTTTGATTCTAGTAATAGCGTTAGATATGGACATATTCTTGTAATTTATGGTCTTGGTAATCCGTTAGTGTCATCAATGTTTAATCATCGCTAAAAAATACAGTCACATGGTGATATAAATAAAGACATATCTGAAACCAACTTCAGTAACTGCTAAGATATACGCTCTTTGCGCCTAGAAATAATTCTTTGGAAAACAACTAGCATTGCTAAGTATGACTCGTGCGACGATCGAAATGCTCCTTTAAAAATCATTAATTGCCGTCTGTCAGTCCGGGGCTCAATACCAAGCACAATTTTAGGGCAAGCGTATATTAAGTTTTCGATGTATTTTTGTAAACGGACCACGCTTCTCAGAGTTCAGGCATATCACGATCAACATAAGATGTTTTTACTTAACGTTGTTTCTAGAGATAAGCAGCTGTTTAAAATATGTCAGACGTTTCGCAATGATTAATCACCTGCCATACATTGTCATATCATAAATCGATCATATTTTATAAAAAATAAAAACAAAAAAGGGTACCAAACTGGGTTCGCTTTTAATGCTGTTTATCCCATACAACGATTGAAATTGAAGTAATCTTTGTAATGCTTTGAGCTAAAACATGAACTGTTTACATTTAGAAGGTTTCTCGAATATGAACTACTAAAACTATTGTGTACTCTAATGTTACGATTGCTTAATATTATTTACAGTATCTATAATATTTCCCCGCATATTTTGAAGACTTACTATGAAGATTAAGCGTATACACCAACTTTGAATATATACAGATTGAGGTTGTTAAACTCTTATGCGAAGAGTGTGTGTTGTTCAATTTTTATTGTGAATGGTAAAAAAAGGAAACTGTGACTGAAAAATAAACATAAAATAGCTGTCACTTTTCACATGTTATAATATGCTTGCGTCATGAACACATGTCACCGATACAAATAATGATACTGAACGTTATCTTAAAAAAAAAAAAACGTTTATCAGCATTTGTCTCATATTTAGACTATTGGTACTTAGTTTAAAATAACCCGACAGCTAATTTATATACATTCGGAATACTTTAAGAGCCTTCCGAAGCATCTTATTTTCGCGGAAATACCTCAAATTGTCCTCACGGATCAATAATTTTCTCTCTATTCTTACATGTCGTTCTAAATTCTTCATCGTAACTGTCGGTGTTCATTTTTGCTAGGGCATTTTTGTTAAACTGGATTATCTATCATTCAAAACCTGGTGCGTTTTAACAAGACAAATACATATGACGTATTCAACGTTATCATACACAATGTCTAATGTGTATTGTAAGCCCTTTTAGTCATGGTTTTTCGTGCATTTTGACTACCTAAAATTCATTTATAAAATTACACTTCATGGGAGATGAGGGAGATACTTTTTCAGTCCCTGGTACCTTATTTAAGTGTTCACATACAACAAATCTCTCTCTCTCTCCTTCTCTCTCTCTCCTCTCTTCTCCTCTCCTCTCTCCTCTCTCTCTCTCCTCTCTCTCCTCCTCTCTCTCTCTCTCTCTCTCTCTCTCTCTCTCTCTCCTCTCTCTCTCTCTCTCTCTCTCCTTCTTCTCTCTCTCTCTCTCTCTCTCTCTCTCTCTCTCTCTCTCTCTCTCTCTCTCGCACACACACACACACACACACGCTCACACACAGACCCACATGCTCTCTCTCTCTCTCTCTCTCTCTCTCACTCTCTCTCTCTCTCTCTCTCGCTAACCCTTCACCTCTCTCCCTCTCAAGATAAAAATTGAAGAAAAAAAGATAAGATTTAATCAAATCACCTTCATAGTCTGACTTAAGTTCCTGGTTGAGCCTATCAAGTTTAGCGTCAATTTACATAATATGAAAACAAGGAGCATCCGTCTACATAACACAGATTAGTTCTGATCAAGTCATAGGAAAAACTTACTAAAGTAGTATTCCAGTTTTAAATAGAGGAATAGTTTGTAGATATGTTAACGTAATTTGAGACGAAAACTTTTAAGAACATCATTCACCGTAATCAAATTCTTCAAGTGAAGTAATTTCGGTAAACGCAGCAGTCTATCTGATTGACGACTTATATGCTAGAACAATAGTAATACTCAATTGCAATGCATATAACGAATCATCTGCTTTGGCTGATTTGAATAATTCAAGTCAAATGGGTAGCGAAACAGAAAATGGCCTTCTGATAATACGAGAAGGGACTTAACGAAAATGCTTAATGAAATCCTGGATTCAATCAGCGACTGCCAGTATATATTTCACTGACAGAAGGCACTGCATGCCTGAATAGCAATAACAAACAACCTAAGATGCAATTAGCTGTGAACTGAATTTAAAATGGCCACCCTGCTTGCAATTTTCAATGTTATTTTGTCATGAACAGATGTCCGGATTCGTGTGTGATTCGCGAACAAACTAGGAGGTCGAGTAGGATTCCGCGAACATGTTTACAATAAAGTTTAATTTATTTGTAAACGGGCTGACGACGGGAATAAACTGTTGTAGATTGCTACCTTATCAAACCGATGGTTTAAAGCACACTTTTCACAGTGCTCGCATTTAAGTTTATCAACAGATTGTATCTTGTAATGTATTATTGTAGCAGCTGTAATCGATGTTAACATGAAATATTATATTCGGATACACACTATATGTCGGTCATTATCGCTGGTACACAGATATGCTTTTGCTATCAATTGGAAATTTCGATTGAGTAAGACAATCGTGACAAGTAATAACGTCATGATCGGAACATACACACTAGTTTACCGTGCAATGTATGGTCCAAAAGATGCAAGTAGAGCATTATTATCTTCGGCAAAAGCCAAATAACAGCTGATTATTATACTATATATCAAAGGCAAATTATGACCTCGAAAGAATTACACACAAAGTGTCGATCTTTGATTGGAGCGAATTAAACTCCCCTCTGGAAGAAATTACAAATTATATGCGTTTTTATGCATTTAAATTTAGAACAAGTCAAGGGTAACCAAGATAACTTAGATGTAGTAAGGACTACTTTAACAGTATCTACATTCTTGTATGCCAATTTGTTAAAGATCTTAGTTGTGAGTCCGTCAACATCATACTATTAATTAAATGACTTACTTAAGATAAGAAAACAACCTCTTGGTATACATGTAGCTGTCATAAGACATTTCCATGATAATGGCATGTACGTTACAAAAGCTCAAACAAGCTTTATTCCAATCCTAGCCTCGCCTTGTCGCGTCTAAAAATTGTGGCGCAGCTGTATTATAAAGAGTGTGGATCTTGATCTTAAAGAAAAGTCAATACGCCATTTAGACTGCAAACGTTAAGACAATACATTTAATTGACATGCCAAGCGTTGGCGGGTTGTGTGCTTGATACAATGTGACTGTTTACTGACAAAGCAGGCATGCTTTTAACTTAAATTGAAGGTTTAATTTTAATTGTCAATAACACGTAAGGTTTGGGGAATATCTTGATACAATTTTAACGAAAATTTGATGGAATACAATTAAAATAATGGACATGCATATTTCATAGTGTTGCAATAAAACAAACACTTTTGAAATGTTTTCCAATAGCTATGGCGATATTTTAAGTCTATCTCTAAGTCAAGTCGAACTAATCCTAAAGTCTCATAAAGAAAATAAGAGTGCACAAAATTGCATAGCTATATTATGTTAATAACGGGTGTTGAAGTCATTTAGTAATATAAACATTACAATCATAATAAATTTCCTACAAACAATTCTTCAACAGAAAAATATAACTAAATCGAAGTAGTAATCGTTATTAATATTATAAATATTAAAAAAAATGGTTGGCAATAAATTCTACTTTATGAGACTATATGAAAGTAGTTCAAAGCTTGTACAATAAATATTGTATTAGTTAGTTTTAGTGTAAGTATCTCTCTCCTAGAACAAGCTCAATTATTATATTTCACTTAGGCTATTAAGCAAGTATCTTGAAAAAGACCCGCATTGTTATACAAGCATATTCTTCACAGATTACAATTGTTAATTGTCTAAGACATATTGGTCGTAAGTAGGAACAATACTAATTTGCGGTGTATTTCCCACGGGACCTGGGTTCTAGAGTACACAAACCAATTTAAAACGGAATAAGTAATTAAATGCAAATTAATTGAATTATTTTCACATGTTTTCTTTTTAAACAAAAAAACACTGAAATTTATGTAGTTGCTCTTAAATAATTCTTGCGTTCCGTAATGAGACTTGGCATTTAATACAGCCATAACAATTTTACCAACTTAGCAGTATAGAAAATCCTTAAATAAGGCCACGCAGACTTTGATCGTTACTTTGTCATTCATTTGTATAACCTGTTTTATTCTTTATATGCGAATATCATCTGCAAAGTAGTTTGACTTCTGTTGGCTGAGAGACAAGTTTACCTTCAAGCAAAGGATTCGGGGAGAAAGGTTCATTTGTGTTCATCAGTTATTATCAAATATAGAATATAAACAGTCAGGTTAAGAAATAAATATTCTGATGGTAAAGAAAGCCATTCACTTCGTAATACGATTGATCGGTGTGTGCAAATATGTATCGGTAATGTGATGTTTAAACGTTCTGCTTGCCTTTATATATTGCTACTTTGTCTTTGTTTACCGAACATGGAAATGGTCTGTTGTAGACTGTAAGATGTTACTTTAACAAGGCGTTCAAACTTTTATATATAAACAATAGTTCTTTTTGATGTGGATGGCAATGCGTTTAAAAACTGTCTGTAAATATTCACTTTCAAAATTGGCAAAGACAACTAGTCAGATGTTTGTGTACATACAAAGACTTTAGGATACATCTAAGACATTTTATTTATATAGAGAAATATGTAAAAAAGTTAAAACAATTTCATAGGCTTGCATATTTTCTTTGTAATATCATATAGAACGTTTCGTATTGTTATATCGTTGCCATTGCCTTAAGCGAATAAGTCATCAGCACATCAGAAATTATTCCAAAGCCATACGAACACATAAATAATTTCCCCTGCTTTGCGAATACTAGCACATTTCAATCTACAACATTTATTCATAATGTCTGTCTCTGCAATAAAAGTATGCTCACATACTTAAGTGTGAGCAAAATGATTTAAAAAACAACGTTGATTATCGTTGATGAACATGCAAAACAATCCGTAAAGAAAGAAATAATTTCAGCATTGGTAAATGGTTTGTACACAGTATATAATTTTAAATCTTTACTGGGGACGCAATGGCCACATAACCCTTTCTTTACGCAAGTGGGTTAGAATTTAAACTTTCAGTAGTTATACTTTTCTTGAAGAGGTGGTAAGCAATGTTGCGTGCTCAGCTTAATGGAAACAAAATGCATGAAAATTGCAAACCGCGATAAGATCTTTAGAAAGGATATTTGAAGACCACAATAAAAAGCAACATTTCTAGTATAATTCAGTGGATGATCGAAGACTGTCGTTAGCATTCATCATTAATCGAGTAGTTCAGCCTATCACTACTTAGGATGCAGCTTATCTGCGATTCGAATCTCGAGTGTATTTTCCCTTATCACCAGAGAATAGCATATATTTTCATTTAGATAATATTTAAACTCATTTTGAAAATAAATAATATATTTATTGTTCTTTTAAACATCTTTGACAGTCAAAACGTTTATCAGAAATGAAATTATACACAGGGACAAAACATAAACTTTAAGAAATAGCAACAAATGCAGCCACAATCACACCCTCATGCCACTAACAGAAAAAAACAACAACAAAAAACATAACATTTAACTATGCGTGCTATTTGTTTCTATTTTAATCTCATTACTTTGTCGTTTTACTGGCAAAAGGTTTTTAAATGTAAACTTCTGTTGAATAAGATAAGTCTTACTTTTTTACTGTATTGCATTTCAAATCCGTAAAATCAACAAACAACTGTCTAATAAAATCATCCAATGATGAAATAATATATTATTATTAAAACAATATCTATGTTTGCCGAATTTAATGAATTAAAATGTATGCCTTTACTAACATAGTCCTTTTTATGTTATATTGGGCACTATGGAGTTGCATGAAATCAAATATGTATGTGTAACGAATGGTGTTGACAGAGCACTCAATTCGCTGACGTTATCGTCTGCATTAAGTCATACATGCAGACCTATTGAATTCGTGTATAAGTAAATTAGCACGAAGCGATGGTCGCACATTTTTTATTTCTTTGACATGATTTGGAAAATGACCTGATAATTAAGTCTTAATCATCAGTTAGATCGACATTGCCTGTCGACGAGCAACAAAAAAGATCACTAACTTGCAGTGGGTATGTCGTTAATTGGTTTGATTTGCCTTACGTGACATTTCTTCCATATGTCTGTGTGTTGCTTGTTTAAACACACAATATTTTAGTTGGATTCTGTAGGTCTCATTTATATAAGCCGGCTAAAAAGGGTTTGTGTGTGTGTGTGTGTGTGGGGGGGGGGGGGGTGTTGTGTGTGGGGGGGAGCTGTATATGTATGATACAAGAAACAAATATGAGGCTAATAATACATGTAGCGTTTGACTCCATCCAACAACAGATTAGCGCAGATAGAAATCTGTCAAATACCCCTAAATATTTTATTTAGTCTTTATGAAAATTTAAATCGATACGTATTATACAATTTTATAAAACGATTCACTGTTATTATTTCTGAGGTTTTGTATCATTTTTTTTGCTCTAGCGAGCGAATTTTCAATTCTAAATATGACCAGCAATTAGTGTCCTAGTATTTTACAACTACATGGACATACAAGTTTAAACTGCAATGTAGAAGTCTTACAAGTCTTACAAGACTACCTAGTCTCATCTTGCGTTTTTTTTTATTGAACAGTTTATATCTTAACAAAGAACTTATAAGACGAATATGTTCACTCGTTGACATAAGTATAATTTCTTTTAAGTCATTGTTGTAAACGTGTTACAACATTTTCGCTAGAGGAAGTGATATATTATGAACGCTTCAATTGATAGTGGTTGGTAAGATTATTTAAAATAAAAAAGAATAGCGTATCTTTTGTTTGTCAGAACGGACTTTTACCGGACAAGTACACCTATATGTATTGATGGTGGGCCATTATTTACTCACAATAGAGTATGTTTTGACACAGAAATTTATTGGACTAACCAAGGTATGAAATAGATTACAAAGGCAGTTAAGTAACTTTATTATCCTCAATACTCGTAGGCTTTGTCGAGTGATTCATATGTGTAAAAGGCAACACAATTACTAAAACAAAAAATATTGCGATGCAGTATTGATAGATTTTACCAATAGTTGGTTGAAGGAATATCTTGATCTCTGCAAAATATTTGTTCACTCTCGTCTGGTGTATTTTATTTGAAAGGCTAGCTTTTTTATGCTCTCTGGTGAATTAGATATGGAAGAAATTATAATATTGCACTTAAATTTAAATGACTGGGGACCATTTAAGTATAATGTGCACTTCACGTTGTGGAGAAAGTGTAAAACGGTATAGATGATATAATGAACTAAGCATACATTATCTAATTTTTACATTACGCAATAGCGAGTTTAACGACATTGAAAATTGCCGTCTTAAAAGCTCCCCTCCCTCATCCCTCCCAAAGATAGCACCATGCTGTGAGATAACAGCTGGATTCTAGTCTTGATTAGTTTATAATACACAGAGGTGTCGTTGGGGAAGAGGTCGTAAACAGTTAGTCACATTTGATGCAAATGGGCTTACGTAACTGCCATTGGTCAGTCGCGTTCTTATATGGAACCATTTTTTTTTTCTGATCCCACTGCAGACTGGGGCTGTATCCGGCCAACTAGACCCACCCCCTACCCAACCTTTTTTCTCCAAACCTATTAATCTCCCACTGCGACCACAGTGTCAAGCCAGGTAAAACCACATTGCACATTTCAATGACTTTAACTATTTCCGGTTTCCTGCTTTGTTTTTTAAAACACATTACTTACGCTAATGTGCTGGTATGCAAGATGGTAGTTTCAGTCTTAATAAACGTAATGTTCCGTTCCTTCCCCTAAATCCCCATAAAACCGTACAGTTTTTGCATTATCAACAACATCTAGATGGGTTTTATTTCCAAATTCATCATATCATAGACAAGCATTGCAAATATATGGAATAACGGACGTACATGAATGGTAATGATATACAAACAGGTATATTACTATCAGTTTGTCGTTATCTGAAGTTTCCATTTTTATAACACTCATATATTTCATTTTAGCTGTTTTCTTGCATTTACTTAACTTTGTTTCATCAATTATATTGTCGTTCGAAATAAGTGGAAGTGCGGTTTACAAAAACATGTATCTACAGCCACTATAGGGAGTGAAGCTTAAGGGTACATAGCACAGTACTAGCCATTCTACACAAAAAGGTACCTCCAAGGATAGATTCTACACCTCCTCATTTTGCTTCAACTGCCGTTATAACCTTATAACATGCTTTCAAAAGTCTTGAACAGTATATTTGATAGCTTTATCGTCCATCTGATGTACATTTTTATCTCATGATTAATATTTTTTTTTTACACCGGCAATGATGGATGTTCTATCTTAACAACAGTCACTGTTATCAAATACCCCAGTTTCATTTTTCTTGCACTAGCTTTGCACGTAAAAAATGTTTATGAATGCCGGTCCATCCCATGCCTTCATAGTGTGCCATAGACAGATAAATATAGAGAAGAAAGTATGTCGATTTTATCTTCCTAAGTGAAACATAACATTCCTAAATTGACGACTTTGAGTCATATTACTTTTGTCTTTGTCCAATTTTCAGAAATAATGCCACGTATACTGCGAATTCTCAAAGCATTACGCTCTTGTAAAGAAAATTCAGAACAACAAAAACTGAATAAAATTTGTTTTAAGAAACGAGTGACCTATTATAGAGGAAAAAGGTAAATGTATTTGTGGAATGCATATGTAAGCGTAATAATAAACCGTTACACATTCAACCGATAACACGTGATGGATAGATTAACTGAACTTCATATAACATTGATTTGCCTATATATTTACGTCGGAAATCGCTTTGGTAAGGAAACTGGAAAATAGATTTAACATTCTTAATCGATGCTAAGGGAAACATGTGAAAAACAGATACTCATTAAACATGACATATCTACACTATAAAAACGGCGTATGACATGAAATCTTTTCTGACGTGTGTTCTTAACAGTTTCAAAAACAAAGTGAATCAAAATATTCTGCAACTATTTAGCTGTTTTTTTTTTGTAAAAATAAATTCTTACATATGTTCTAACACATTATATCTTAACATCAGAAAGGGACTTAAGTGAAGGATAGGATAAACTACTGTCAATGGGAGGTACAATCCTAATTGTAGATAAAATAATGTTGACCTTTGTCCTGTTTGTAAATAACGTTAAAGGGAACATTTTTTTCGAAATGCACTTAGTTAAATAAAACCCGCCATGTATTTCTTATAAATAAAAGTACAAAAAACAACAACAAAAAAGCACACAACCCACATATTTTAAAGCAAATTGACAACATACGGTTGTTACTAGGCTTGTACTTTATATTAATTTGATAATCGGGAATGTTGATATAATTTGTCTTTCGTTTTTGCTGTAGATTGTTTGTGTAACATTTGATAATATGTACAATTACTTTTTTTTCTTAACCAGAACACAGAAACTGTACTGACAATGGTATATTGATTCAAAAAAATGTCCGTTAGCAATTAACACTACAATCCATTTTATACAGATGTGTGTGCTTTTTGAAGTTTGTAAAACTGTAATATATTTGTCGAATGTTTAAGTCGGTCTTATGATGTATTTTGCAACTTAGAGCACAGGCAGGGGTCGTGTTGGCGGTAGCAAACAATCAAAACAGTCCGAAGTGATACTAGACGGTAACTGTAATAAAAGCCTGGTAATAAATAATATACATATACACAAAAAAATATTGTTATTGCACACTCACGTGATAGGTCTACTTTCGAATACTTAAATACAAAAATTTCACAATTCCTTAATATGAAAAATACACTTCAAATACCGTGCTTAATACTAAATTTTTATAAACATTGTTCAATAACCAACTTACATGTACAAGACAGAATGGTGCAAAAAAAAGTATTAAAAGTGAGTGTAATGCTACAGCAGTATAAAGGCGTTATGAAGCAAACGAATAATAACATTTAAATACTACCATTCTCTTTCTAGAATAACGATACATTCAAAGCACTCAGATGTGCTGTTTGGGAGGTGTAGATTTTACCCTGTACGCGATTAAAGGCATGCACACAATGGTCAACATTAAGCGGGCAAGAATTCAGCTGCAAATAAACACATCCTCTAAAATATAGATTATACATTGGGTCAAAAGTTACACCCCAATCACTAACATCCGATTATAACAATCATTTACTAAACATTCAATATGGTCTATATGATTTTGCATTTTAACTTAAGTTAGGACTAACATAAATTCTCATTCATGCCAACGCATTCGACCAAAATAAGTTAAGTTTAGAATGAACTCCTACCTCTTCCGCCGCTGTGATCTGAATCTAAAAATCCCGAGTGCACCATGCCACTACTAACGCGAGCGGTAGGTTAAGACAGAGATGCTGATATGAGACGATTGACCCATGTTATTACATACCCTGGTTCAGAGCCACAGAAGCCTGCGCGCGGTATATCGCAAATATCTCGGCCTAGTAGATGATGCAAAGTCAGTGGAGCACTCATTCTAATAGCAGTTTTCTCTCCATTTCGACTCTGTAGTCTAGTCAATGAGAGATAATCATACGCGACATTGCTCATTCATAAATCTGCACTTTATGTTTATATGAATTACACAATAAAATAATTTCCAATTTAAACACTTAACAATATTAATGTTAACATTGGAATCGTACAGCCTTCTTAGACATAAAGCTGTACATGCACAACTTCTTCCCATACATGAATAACTAACCGCGAGTTGTCAAGTTCACGCAGAGTCGTCAATTCTTTATGCTTCTGAAATCCAGCTCTCATAACTCTACATGTAACAATAAATGTTTTATACGTGAAAGAGGTTTAGTCTTGTTGATCAGTGGCGAGAGAATGTTTCATGGTAATGAATGCGGCTAAAAGAAATCTTCCAACTTTCTGTCAAAATCTCACTTCAAGAGAAAACATTTACATAGATGGATACAACCAACACATTTGATAAATCCTGAGCTTCAGAAATTAAGACACACCCAAAACCACACGCCAATATGCACAGACTTTACATATATGCTATAAAAGGCAGCTGTGCGACACTGACAAAAAGCAAACTTGCAAAACGTACTCTAAAAGCGTCCATGAAAACAAAACAAGAAGCACTGGGGATACGAATCTTCTCTTTTGCAAGCATGTATATGTATACATTACGTTGACAGTTAAATTAAAAACTGTAAGTCGTTGTAGCTAAGTAGCTATAAAGGATTGTAATAAAGAAGGGAATTTCATAACGCAATCACAAGGCCTGCCATCCATGTGCACGGGCCTAAGCGATATGCATTTTCTAAAGCATTTCAAAGCATTGCAAAGTATTCAGCTGATCGATATAGTTGCTGACTTGAACGGAGACTTTGACGACTTTCTCGATGGAAAAAGCGTCTTTTTCGACCTATTTATTGTCTGAATATTTCTATCTGCACGATGCATTGACAACACCCAACTGGAACTGTTCTGAGTTTGATTCTTATATAAAAAAAAACAGTTCCTAACGTTAGCGTACAAACAACTCTGTATGAGTCCTGCAATGTTGTGTCTGTAAATATTATATTTTTATTAAAGAACAATAACATCACAGCGTGACCTGGCATAATTAATTTATACAGACACTATCAGAAAATTCTTAATTAGAACAATGTATTTCACGGTACTTATTATCGACGCATTAACTTGATTTTATATGAATATATGTATTTGTATTGCGACAACACATAAATACTGACATTTACGACAATACTACTGGATACAAAGAGTTTCGACAATGAACGTGTATAGTCCAAGTCAAATAGTTTCGTCATCCTAATCTTACAGTATGCGTTAATAATTGATTCCGGACATTACGTTTCTCCCTAGTTCATACACGTAGACGGAATACAATTCCACGAGATATTACGAATTTGACGCCACCGAATTCAGACATTTTCAACTGTGGAAAAGAAAAACACGACGAGAAAGCAAAACACCAAATAACTGCATGTTAAATGAGGTGCGCAGCACAAACTTATTGCAGACGCTTTTTAGAGGGGATATACCTGTACATGTACTCTACTTTACACAGACTTATACATATTCATATAGCCGTTAGTGGCAACTGAACCTTTTTTGAGATGCATGTTGTGTTAAAATTTCGTTACATTATTTGTATTGACACAATAATACAGCAGGTATGGGAGGCCCCGGGTTCGATCCTGGGCCGCGACATACCAAGGTCGTTAAAAATGGTAGTGGTATAGCTACATTGCTAACGCTCAAGCAAATATAAGGGTAGTTCCACGACTGGTTGGCCCGGTGTCAGGATAATGTGACTGGGTGTGGTATCATGCCGGGTGTTCACGTATTCACAGTGAAGGCAGCACTATATCTGCTTCAAGTGGAAACCGTCTCCAGATAACTGAAATACTGTTGGTGGGACGATAAACCCAATAAACAAACAATAATACAGCTCGCCTCCTGTCTGAAAGCCGAGAAATGTTCTGGCGATATCCTAAACATGCATTTATTAGCCACATCATTTTAACGATAGGGTCTCCGTCCACAAATTAAACCACCGTAACTGTCGATTTAACGCACATCTAGTAATTACATTTGAAATGAAAATGAGTATGGTGGTATTTTCCCTTAGCCCTTGATTTACCCCCATAACCTTTCAAGCATATTCAAAGAAAATCTTTATAATCCTACCTGGAAGAGGTCTTATGAAGTGTCACTAATAGTAACATTTAATTGTACATTTATGTGTCCGATTTACTAAATTATAATTTACTTTTTCCAGAAATAATTTTTTTATATCCTAGTGTACCATTTAAGGTTGAGTACATGTGCATATATTTCACCGTATGTAACTGCATCACATTATGTTGAAATGTCACTCAAAGCAACGTGTTGAAACATTAAATGGCGTTGAATAAATGCGGTTTTGATAGTTAAAGCAGGTACAATGTTTTTATAGCTAAAACGCCTTAAATAAATTATTTAGTACCGTTACGCACTCTTTTTCATTGATTTGTGCGGCGTTTCTTTGCCGATCGAAGTAGACTAATTAGAAATGCAATATGTTATTTGATTAAAAAAAAAGTTTATCCGTTCATGAAAAAAGGCACAACAATTCGTTACAGTTGTGATCGCAATGTTTGGAAAACACCTATTAAGTATCATTATTAGACTTTATGACAAAGTCCTATGAGCATTACAACGTATACATGTACCATAATTTGAAAAGGTACAGAACACAGGTATTCAAATGCAAACCAAATGTAAAAATCAAATCTGAGATGTTATTTGACAAAAAGAGCAAACACGACTGTTACCGCCTTGGAACGGTCAATCGGCAATACAAATCAACTGTGGTGCTCACACCAGGCTAACAGAGCCATAACATTGCATTTCTTTAGGGGTTTCTCCAATGCAATCAATGAAAAAGAAATGCTGATCCATTCGAATAAAAATGTTCAGGCGCTAAAATTTGTCTTTGATAAGATGTGACGAAAGCAGTGACGTCAATGGGAAAATAATGCCAACATAGTATAAAACATTGACAAACATTATTACACAGATGATTTTCCTATATATCTTACTATTTTTTCAAAATAATTGTCTTAACATGAATTAAAAATACATGTACTTTCATTATGGATATCATATACACACATGCATCCTGGCTTTTAAATTAATAATAAAGTCTAGGATGGGATTCGGTGAAAAAGGTACAAGGTGGTGTCAAATTACACCTGTTTGGTTTATATAAAAAACAACTATAAATAATCCTCCGTACGTGATCAGTTTCTAGACCTTGTTCTATATCCTGCTCTAGATCTTGATTTTGTAGAATAAACGGTCTATTCTTTTTTATCTTACAAAATAAGTTTAAAATTAATTTGATTTTGTTTACATTTAAGGTTAGTTGGGAAGGAGAGTCACCTTTCAGGACTTTTTATAGCGTGTTCTTCAAGAGTCTGTCTATCATCATTTAAGAGATGGCAACACTGTTGATTTTTATGGAACCTATGTTCAATGTTAATCTACTGAGATTCAATATAAAACTGAAGGATTTCTTCGTCTGTCTATAACACCAATAACATCTACTAACTATTCAAACACTGAGCAGACTGTGTTTCAAATTAAATGATATAAGCATACATTATACTAACTGAATTGAACATAAATACCGTACAAGAATAATAGCAATTTAAAAGAAAAATAACTATATACATTTTACTTGATGAACGGGCATTACATGTTTGCTATTACATATCCTGTGTATGTACGAAGTGCTATATTCTTGTGACAGAAGACTAGAAAAGTGAAGGTAAAAACTTGTATTTTCTACATTTTATTTTTTAGTTCACTGATTAGTCCAGCTCTGTGAGAAGATTGTAATATAATAAGAGCACCATTCAACACTCTAATTTGGTAGTAAAATATCCAATATTAAAACAGTCTTACGTACGAAGGTGACTACGATTAAGCTGTTGTTATTCTAGTTCTCGTCGCTCTAAATAAAACGCACAAAGTGTCAATTTACGGAGAGCCCAACGTTTGAGATGAAACACTTATTGTATCCAGTAGACGCTCGAGAAATGTGTTCGGTATCTTTGAATATTAATGTAGTCAGTATTACATTATTGGATGTATTTCTTGATTTTTTTGTCTTAATTCGGTTGTCGAAAGAATAGGAGACAAAAGTTGAACTGCCTTTGGGATACGATTGTAGATTTTAACATTATACTTTTTCTAGAAGTGCATTTTAAATTCAAAATTTCTTTTTACAAACGTTCAATGAATATTACCTTCGAGCTGACCCGTTTTGCTTCTGTAGTTCTTCTCTCAATTTGGTCAATTTTTAACAAAACATATTGCATATGAGACTGTAACACTTTGTAAAACTCTGTCGTAATGACGGGCCCGAGTCCAGCATATGTACACAGGATCAACTTTTGTATATGGTATGTATAAGACCCTATAAAGGGGTAAGACTGTGTCCATATTATTAATCATAGAGGATTAAGACTGACATGAATAGTAATTAAGAGCAGAGACCTATTATATGTTTGTCGAACTGTTGAGAATATTAATTTAATTTCTCAATAAAATTCTAGTTGAGCATATTAATTTAAATTTCTCAGTAAAATACCGTTAAAATTCCAAATGCATTTTATGAATGTGTATAATATAGTGTACTTTGTATTTATCTTTTAGTTTCGGATATCTTGTGATTTCGTCTGTATCTTTTGACTTTTATTGGCCTATACAATTTCCATCTTCGAGGTGTATACAATAAAACAAATAAAAGGTCTGTTCAAACGCATAATTTGAAACACAATACTGAGCTAAATATTTTGTTGCAATAAATATTTCGTTTAGCCAGTTTCAAAGCAAAGGTAAACAAAACTGTGTATATACTTAGTATCAAACCCAACTAAAGCAAGCCATCTGCTATCTAGACACAAAGTATAACTTGTAGAACTTCTACATTGGAAAAGCAAGACATGTGGATCACTTGTGACACAACACATTTATTTGGGCTATGGTTTTTTATTGAAAAATCAAAGTTAATTTGTTAACAGATACAAACGTAAGACATTATCAGACAGTTAAAATGTATCATATAACTAATTATTTTATAATTATTACATAAATATGGCAACATTTAATTTAAACATGATCCCTTTGCATCATTTCGTACGGGATCATGCAATTCTTCACTTATCTCTAAAAAAAATATGACGCCACAGTTCAGTTTTACATATTGACTTTAATGATGACAAAAATAGAATGTACTGCAGTATACTGTTAGAACTTGCAAAAACAAGCAACATATTTGACACGTGTTCTGCATTATTCGTAAATAATGTTGAGCCTGTCAACTGTATCGCTAATCTTTTATACAAATGATGTAGTTGAATGACTATGAGACGTTCAATATCTTTTCAGCATGTTTTATGGCACCGGGCCTGCTTTACGACATTCTGTAAAAAGGCTTACCTATAAAGCAGAAATGATAGCGTTCAGTACAAGACAGATAAACAGGGTAGAGCGAGTCAGAGAGAAAGAGAAAGACAGAGACAGACAGACAGGGACATACAGACAGACAGAGGAAGAGACAGAGACAGAGGCAGACAGACAAACAGAGACAGAGAGACAAAGAAAAAGAGAGGGAGAAAACTGTGTGAATGGGTTCTGGGGTTCAGCTGAAACATGTGCAGCCGTGTGGCGCTTCTATAGTAAAAATGCAGTTCTTTTACACAATCATTCATTTAAGAAACTCGTAGCTCGAGCATTTCCTGACGAGTTTGCTTATACTATTATAATCTTCCTTGCAAGATTAGAGAACGGATATTCTAAATTCTCTCAGCGTATGGCAAGTGTCTTCAGATGTCCGGATGATTAATCCAAAACATCACACAAGTATATGTCATGATTTATAGCATTTTGTTACCTAAATGAACAATTACGCTATTTTTCTAAAAACAGGATGATTTGTAAATTATGTCGATTTAGATAACATCTTAGGTCTGAATGTTTGTGTCTAGACGGAAAGCTTCTATAAACGGCGACAATTTCCGAATACTACATGTAGTAAAAGACCAGATAAGTTATAAGTTCAAAATAACGTGGAGTGGTATTTATATCGGAAATTAACAAACGCGCATACTTATAAACAGATACAGATGCCAATCAAAACACGAATATGTTACCTTCTACAGTCAATATATGTTTATTGTATAGAAATAGCAGTTGTAAAGAAAATAACGGCGCATTGTGTTTCAGCATGATGATGTATTACGTTTTCTTATACACTCATCGTCCAGTCTGGCTTGTTGAAAACAAATTATCAAAACAAAAATCAATTAAAAAGCAGCAACAAAAACACGCTCATTCTGCCATCAAAGTGTAATTGCAAATGTATAAGAGGTTGAAACAAATTCAGTTTTTTTAACAATGCAGTCTTTTAAATGTTATGCTTTTAATTGTTATTATTTTGTATTGAGCTTTTAGCCACATATTAATTAAGGCACAAGCGTATTGTAATGAAGCAATGAAGACTGCTTTAACGGTAGAGGGCTGAAAGATTAATTAATTTCAATGATCTAAGTATCCTGGTTATTAAATATAAATTAACATAAATATCCATGCGCTTATACTAAACATTTTTCAATTATTGTTTTACTGCATATTACTGAGAATGACACGCCTGCGCGTCTACAAATACATGCCCCTTGAAATGCTGCCATGTTTGTTCCGGAAATCAATGTCTTACAAACATAGTCGCACGTTCTGAAATTTTGTTCGATTGTATTTTCGTCCATTGTATTTATGTTTCTTGGCAGTGTTTGTTATTAAAATGGCTGATATTACACGGATTGCAATCTTCTTCCAAATACTTCACCGCTTGGTGAAGCCGCAAATGTAAAGGTTTTCAAAGACAGACAAGAAAACTGGAATGAAACAAACAGGAGCAGTAGCAATGTGTCGGGTTTTGCCTTCTTTGCCATTTTCAAGACAGCATGAACATCCGTGATGGATTAGCTATCATAAAGAGAGGAACAAGAAAATCAAGATATCTTCTGACTTTTAGTAGTATTAACATATTTCCCACATACTCAATGCTATTCTTAATAATGGAACTATAGACTTGGATCGACCGACTGACGTGTCTAGTTTGATATATATTGTATATGATGTCGAAGCAGATAACAATACCTTTCAGGCGACGCGACTTATTGAATTGATCTTTATGCTGTCCAGACGCTGGAGTAGCTTTTTTGTCTGTTATAAAAACGAACAGCTTTTTGCATTAACCTGAACATATCTGCTCGCACTCTGTTCTTTGTGATTGATTTGCATGTAACTGCACAGTTTGTTATTGTTGCTTATTTTAAGCAACGTTTTTTAAAAAAAAAAATAATGTTAAAATTGAATGGTCTCATTTACAGTCAATCTGTAAACGGTCACTCAACCAGGAGTGAAAGTTAATACCGGAAGGAATTAGAAAAAAAACAACATATAAGGGGCAGAGCCTTGGTCACGTCTCATTGCCATTAATGGAACTTATAAACCGTATATGCTTGGATATATTGGGAAAGCTAAGTGGATGCTTGATTCTTTAAGCATCTAAGTGGAGTCGCGTAGAAGAAGATCAGGCAGATGAAGGAAGAAGGCAACTATACAATGGCCATTTCAAATAGTCAGCAGATCTATACTGATGCACTAGGGCGGAAGCCAGCAACGTAAATTAAGCTGGAAAGACATCTGGACAGTCTCTCACCAAGTAAGTTCGAATCCCTTTCAGACAGAATGACCTAATGTGGGAACGTCTTCCATCTGACCTGCGATCTATCGAGACATTTGTCTGTGGTCTTCCTCCACCAAAGAAGCTGAACGACGCTTAAATTATACTAACTTGCCGCTGCGCTGTGCTTAAAAGAAAGTATAAATTATATGTATAATGTCATTCCAACCCCCAATTTCTGTGTACATCCGGCGTTTAGAAAACATGCATAAGGTAAATTATGATTATACCTGCCAACATGTAATATTGTCATGCTGAATAATGCACCATGTCAGGATCCTAATTGAGATTGTCTTTATATGTGACAATATTTGAGAGAGAATAGAGAGGAATGGACTCATGTTAATGCTGTTTTAAGAATGAGAAAGTGTGCTTGTGAAAGTAAACCAAAACGATATTCCTTTAACTGCACATCCTTGTTATTGGAAGCAGTTCTAAGCGAGAAGAAGATAATTCCCAATTGCTTCGAAGAAGACAGATGCCAGACATAATGATATGGTCGTACAAATAGGAATATATGACAAAGTACTATGACCATTGCAACATATAGCAACATTTGAAAAGGCACAGGGTAGAGGTATTCACATGCAAGCCAAACGTAAAAGTAAAAAACAAATCTGTGATGAGTCATTGAACAAAAGAGCAAGCCCGATAGTTACCGCCTTGGAACAGTCAGTCGGCAAAATAGATCGACTGGGGTGCTTAAAGCGGTTTGACAGAGCTCTAACCTCGCACTTCCTGATGGGTGTCTCAAATTCAAGAAAGCCTCTATATAAATAATGACGTCATTGAAAAGAATGCCCACAAAGTGTTTCAAAGAGAGAGAACGGTATAATTTCGATTAGAAGAACTACACAATGTTTTTTGATTATAAATAAAAATAACTTGTTGGATCAAGAAAACAAATGACCAGAGAAAGTTAGTGCTTGTAGCATCCTGCTTATGGAACTGAGGAATCAAAATTCAATGTCCATCAAAGGAAATACACGTAACAATCCTTATAGGATACATCATAGATTACATGCACGGGGGGATTTTTTACGACCGCCACACTGCACAATCAACATTGTTTTGATAACGAATGAGAATATATAACACAGTCCTATGAGCATAGCAACATATAGCAGCAGTCAAGTCAAACGCCATACATATTGAGCTCTCGGTTCCATGGGACGAATACAAGATTAAACTGTCCAGATATCAGAATTTGATGAACGATGATTGCAAACAGACGGAAAGGAAAATAAGATAAGGTGCTATGACGATTACCACATATTTTACATTTTGAACTACCGCTAAAAAGGCCCGTGCCATTTAATGGAAACGTGGCCAAACACTGATACATGACTTGTCAAACATATGAAAAACCAACAGTTACTTCCTTGGAACGATTCGCCGGTAATAGGACCGATTTGGAAGCATAACCCTGGTTTGTAGAGCGCTCCGATCCGATCTCGCTTCTCACTGTAGGTTTTTCTCAAAGGCAAAAAGAATCAATAATAATATTTCCTCAAAGTTAGCCAGCAAACCATAAGCACAAGCCTCGGGAGTTAAACATGTATCAAGGAATGTTATTTACATACGTTATAACAATAATCGTACTGAACTCTATTCAGTTTAATATGTACAAAAGCTAAAAACCTCAATTTCATTGCAAGAAAATAAAAATGAAATGTAAGAAACGAGCCCAAACAAGCTAAACAAAAATAAGTATTTAAAATTGATTATAGGTAATAAGATAAAAAATGATAAAATACATAATTGGCCGAGGATTTATCCGCAAATGGCCTGACGTCACCTATATATGGCACAATTGGAGAGATGCAGAGACACCATTCCAATAACGACTGTCCACATTAAAGGTTTAAGTCACTGCATTCATATAATGTCTTGTCCCTTTATCATTTTAATTATAAGAAATGCAAGTTCTTGACTGTAAACAGGTCAATTGTAAGCAATGCAATACAAAGCATTTCCAGGCAACTTAATTAGCAATAGATGTTCGGATAAGTTTAGTAAAACAGTTTGAGAGCCTGATTTTTTGTTTACATTATATAAAACATTCCTATACAATGAAGGTTGCTGTTATACTTGAAGGATAAAAATAATTCACAATGAAAGCATTTTGAAAATGCTACACTTAATTATTGAAATCTACAGCCTTGTTGTGACACTCTAGATGTAATAAACATGTTTCTGCCTCTGAAATCTTCAACTTTAGTACAATCTATTGCCAATCTTATATGTTTGGAATACATAAATGCCAAGCAGGAGATGACATGACGTGCATTAGCATCAAAGTATGCTCAATTTACAACAATGAAGCTGAAATGGTTTCTAGATTTTAGTACATAAAAGACACTATTTTTATAACAATTGGTAGAGAAAAGTTATACTAACGAAGCAAAAAAAAAACATAACATAAAGTCAACCATTTACATAACAAGTATAATTAATGCTACTGTTTGTTTAGAAATATATATGCAAAATATACATACAAATTAATAATGTAAAACCACTTGACGAAAATGCTTGATAAGTGGGCGATATAATTATCTGTGATTACTTGTGTAAATAAATAATATTCATTGTACATTTTTGTTAATGTGAATATCTTGCAAAAAAAACGTAACATATTCGTTATTCGTAATTTACATACAAATTTGCTCGCAGACATAATAAAGTGTTTTATACTACAATATAATGATGTGTTGATGTAGCGTAAAAAGCTATATTTTCCTGCAGTGCAATAGCAACATGTAAAAGAAAAGCATAGAATGGCATAAGACTTATTTCTTCCTCTCAGCTTTAAACAACAAGAAATAATATGTCCCGTTTTGTTTTATTTTAGCCGATAAAAACAATAGTGCCTAGAGATGGGAAGCATTCAAAACAATAGAGCTGCACATTCCTAGTGAAACATTCTGCGTTCCATGCGGCTAATAAAATAATTCCTACATCCGGCAATTGACAGTGTATTCAAACAATACTGCTTCAGCTACATCTGAAGATCTAACTTAATGTGGTACATATTGTTTGTTAATGTTTGTTAACTAATAGTTATGTTATATGTGTCTCCGTTTTCAGTAGTGGGGCGAAAGAAAGATTCAAACAGTATATGCATATATACATGTGCGTATGTGTGTGTATGTGTGTGTGTGTGTGTGTGTGTTTGTGTTTGTGTAATAATCTGCTAAATCAACACATAATTAAGGCAAGAAAACTATTAACGCTATCCACGTATTAACTATCCATATAATCTGCATTTTAATATAATAATTAATGACATAATAGAATACAAAGATTGTCATATTTTTGGAATGTATTAAACAGTCCTGTTGTTGAAAAGAAGTAATTTCTGTTATAGTCTTTGCACACATTGGACTACGCAACATGCTACAATGTTTCTCTTTTGAACCAAACTACATCCCTTTAAAATGCTATTCTTTTAACACACACACACATATATATATATATATATATATATATATATATATATATATATATATATATATATATATATATATATATATATATATATATATATATACACTCTATCACTGGAAGACTTAACAAAGTATTTCTAAGTTGGAAAAATGTAAGTTAATCTGTATTTTCACAATGATTCCTTTTTTCCACTGTTTTCCCTAGATTACCTTAGCGCCGCATCCGTAATTCTCAGCATTCATCTTTAAAATGTGGTCTAATTGCTTTGCATCGATTTTATTAACACGATTTATGACTAAAATCAAACATGTATATTTTAAATTTTATTCTAATCTTCTGAATCGTTATCCATGATGCCAGTTATACACAACATTTTCGAAAATTAATTTATTTTTTTAATAAGATCGGCAGTTGAAATGCGGCACCTTTACAAACAATATGAAATATGCCTGAGGCCGAATACAAGTCGAAAAATTTACCAAAATGAATTGCTTGCCGAGACATATTGATTGAGGTCTTATTTGAAGGTGTGCCATTCAGCAAAAGAAATCAAATGTAAAGAAAATGTGTCTGATATTACATTTGCAATAAATAGTTAAAATGTGTGTTACTTAAAAGGCATTTTCGTGCATGTGCAGAATAGAAGACGTTTCATTGCAGCACATAACATTAGAATATTAACTTATGCATATTAACTAGCCGGGAAATTAATGAACGAAAAAAATTAAATGATGTTTCCATCACATCATAGTTAACCGGTACATAGACAATATTAATTTAGTGGTATACTATGTCATCCAATCCCTCTCAATATAAATTTAGTGGTATACTATTTCATCCAATCCCTCTCAATATAAATTTAGTGGTATACTATTTCATCTAATCCCTCTCAATATTAATTTAGTGGTATACTATTTCATCCAATCCCTCTCAATATTTATCGAGTGGTGTACTATGGCATTCAATCCCTCTCAATATTAATTTAGTGGTATACTATGACATCCAATCCCTCTCAATATTAATTTAGTGGTGTACTATGTCATTCAATCCCTCTTATTTGCAAAGAAAGGCTATCTGATAGAGATAGCTCATACTTCCCTGGAATGTTTTGGTCAAGTGATAAATGGAATAACTAGCACAGTTGAAAATTTCAAAGTGTTGAAAAGTCGATGTTGCAGGCCACCAATATTTAATTATCCCAGACCGGAGTCTGACCACTGACCACTTCTTATCGCGGACTACTTCTCATTAAGATTTTTATTTTGACATATTTGTCGTATGTTTGTGGCGGCAGGACTATGAAGGCGTTTATTTGTATGCCCTAAAATTACAATATTAACATTTTCAGTCTGATTAATCGAAATTTGCATTTTGTTGTATTTTATACTTACATTCTTAAGTTGCATTCATAAAGTGATTTAATCAAGAAACTGCCCAATTTCTTTTTAGAATTTAAGAAAGATCTTAGTTTCACCAAGTTGATTTTAAATTTGAAATATGCATTTGTATTCTGGATAAACCCTGATGTCACGTTAAACCTGTTTAAATGCATAAAACGAATTTATAATTTTTATTTTAGAGAGAGCTCGGAGCACCTTTAGAGTATGGTTCATATACAATATGCACAGTGATTATATAGAAAAATGTTATCTTTGATATATGTTCGCTCTGCTGACTCAAAGTCTTTATCTCCTAATGACTTGTTTGAATTATTTTCCTAAAGCTCCTAACATACGTCTATAAATCTTATAACATTATTTCATAGCTGAATTTGATTAAGAACCTTTATCATTAAGTTTTCTGCGTTAATTCTCGTGAAATTGGCATTCCATTAGGGTTAAAATAAGTTTTACATGTATGTTAACTAGTGTGTTGGCTTGCAATGCAATGTACCGCTACTATATACATGCATATGGTATCCTAGTTTCACAATATCTACGTTTCATGAAACCAGGTATTGTCAAGAAAGTTTACATGGTTTAATGACTTTGTATAGGCAACTTACCCTACCATATATCATAAACTTGGTTATTTATAAAACAATAGCTTATTTCCACTTGAATAAGGTACAATTCTGCCCTTATGGTTATATAGTGTCGTGGTAAAGCGTTAATATTTAATATTTGATAGATCCATACTAAAACGATTACTGGTATGTGGTCATAAAAAGTGGTATCATGCATGTTTTCTTTGGGTTGTGATGGATAACTACATACTCGTGATACATGTACCAGACATACATCCTAAAACCCTCCAAACCGTCGAAACAATTAATTTGCACGACAACTGTTATCTATCAGGTTTCGAAAATACGCCACCATCTAAAACATATAGAAAAACGCATCCCTTTATGCTAAAATGCTCGACTACTGCAAGAGAAACACATTGCCCTAAGGAAAATGAAAATGCAGTTAACCATCTCATACTGTTTCGGGAAAGCCTTTTGGAAGTATTAAGTCTACGTAAACAGTTAAATTTGATCAGACCTGGGTCAGAAGTCAATAAATTTAATAAAATATCACCCAACTAAGATTAGAATAATGTCGATACCCTATTAAGTGTTTAAACTACTAACCGTGTTTGTTTGTTTAAATCGAAATGTAAAGTATTGGTGTAAAATGTATGTACATGTGTAACAATTTATTTATCTGTTTATTTATTTGGGTTTTACGGCACACATGTGTAACAAGGTTCCACGATGTTCAAACAAATACAAAAACAAAGGATCTAAATGACCACTGGGCCTATTATCTGGCCGCTTTGTTGTGGGAAAAGCATGATAGATCTAACTTCGGGTATATATCGAGTAGCGACAAAAGTCTCCAATGTACACGAACGTACAAATGTTTGATGCACAGCGTAATTAGGTTTTACCATTAAAATATCTTAATGGAATGTAAAATCTTAACTGTCAAAAATCCCATATTTTTAAGGATATGTTTGTTACACCAAGTACACAATTGTTCTTGAAATGCACCAGCATACCTTAAACATAACAAAACATACATTCTTCATGTGGCTGCAGTAATAATAATTACACTTTGTTCAATGGATATGGAGATGTTTCTCTATTAAATCCTTCTAAACTAAACGGATTGCAATACACTTGTAGTTCTGTTTTACGCGTATGTCGATACTGTGTTAAAAGACCCGTATTAGTTATTTTTGTTTAACATGCAGATACTTCGCCGATTAAATTCCTAAATATACTAAGATAAATAGTCCTTGAAAGTACTTCGTTGGTGTGTTGTCCCGCTGGACTTGTATTTCCTGCGCATGAAATCAACTTTAAGCGAAATAAATAATTAACTAGTTATTGTTCATTGTTGCTTTTTCCTGCACTCCTTATTGTAAATTCGCGTAATGTGCGGGTCTATCCATAAGCAAATATATGTACAATGAAAACTCATCTGAAGAAATATTCACATATATTAGTCAACATGTAAATATATATATAGTGTCCGATATTCCACAATATTGCCAAAGTTTGTCGTTAGATGGGGAGAGTCAAAATCGTTTTAACATTTTAAAACACTTTCAGTCGTTTAGGATAATCAATATGTACTTGCCTTTGCCTCAAAATTGAAATTTATAAATAGAAGTGTATGTGTGTGCTTCAGTCAAAAAAAAGTATGTTCTAAACTGTGTTCAAGATTAAGCTTACCATAACGATCGCAAACGATGCTATGGCTCTGCTACACGGATTGCTGAGAACCGAGAGCAGGAAGATTAGACACCGTGCCTTCCATAAACTTGCTGTTATGTCGTATTCTCAGGACATCGAAAAGGAAAACATTATTAGTATTTTTACTACTGTTTCATAAAGTAAACTAGTTTTCCTTTACGTTTCGGTAGTTGTTTCAGAATTGTTTTCATTAGAAGTAGAAGCCGATGCATTTGAAAACAGTGTCTATAAATGATTTGGCACATTGTCCAAAGATAAATTACAACAGTCGGCTAGCACATGTACAATAATTTTCAAATATGATGACTTCTTTTGTTAGCATATACTCAGCGACAATGTATATTGCAAAATGGTATTACTAGAATATCCTAATGTAAAATTAACGTGAAATGTGGATACGCAGGCAACATACAATTGTTGAAATGATTTAACTTTAGCAGTGTCATTGGCTTTAAATATATTTAAACCGGTATAAACACCACCGTCCGTCCGTATTGCCGGCTGACTCATCACAGATTTGTTCTTTATTTTACATCTGGATTGAATGTGAATACCTGTGTCTTGTGCCTTTTATAATGTTGGTATTTGTTGCAATGCTCCTATTACTTTGTCATATATTCTTAGAAGGCAAATTCCTATACTCATTCTTAATAGCAAACCCTGTATTAAATGCCAGTATCAAAACTTTGCGAAACACCATTATGCTGCAACACTTACAGACAACTACATTCCAGCTACCTTCTTCTTATTATAGTAACTGGAATTTGCAGATTGGTTTTCTCGGACTTAGGAACAGGACTCGTTATGTAAGACTCAATTCCGATTTTTTTCTTTTGCTGAAAAAAATGTTTTCAGTTTGGTTGTTGAAGTGATGTCACATGTCAGACTTTTGTAGGTGGTGTTGTCTTGATATGCTAAATAGGCATCGAATAAGGCAATTATGTACAGTAGAAACTCACAATGCGGGCAACTCGATAATACGGCCATTTTTATATTACGGCAAATTTTCTCGGTCCCGAACAGTTTACTATTTGATCCTATATACTTGAAACTCAAAAATGCGGGCAACTGGCTATTGCGAATTACGGCCATGAGTTTCGGTCCGAACTGGCGTCTAAGCGATAAACGAAACTGACCAATGCGGCCAAGGGAAATAACTCTTATCGACTGTTGCCAGACTGGGTGCGTGAATTTTACTACCATGCAGCGCAGCCTATTCATAGACATCCATCAGCATATCGTACACCAGTCTGTGTTTACTTAGAGGCGGCCGACATTTTGACACTTTCTTTTGTTTAGACTGCATTTCACAAAGGATTAACAGACATCATAGGCATGTGTCAGTTAATTACCAATGTAAATAAGGACATTTTTTGTTGTTTTATTTTTATTGATTTACAGGTTAATAGATTGTAGTTTAAAAGTGTCCAAAATCAACTAAAATAAATAACACTGAACAAAATGAAAGTGTTCTACATTTTATGAATCATAATGCATATTTTATTATTGATTTAAACTACTACTATACTAACAAAACAAAATATGATATTGGTTTAAACACAAATATAAAGTATACAACACGTATATAAAAAGAATATAAACACACATGTAGTTCATTATGTCAAAGGGGCATAACTTGTTACAGCTTATATCAAAACTCGCTATTAAGGCCAAACTTTAAATTAAGGCCACTTCTTGCCGGTCCCAAAAACATTTGCAAAACTGACAAAAGAATGTATTTTTTGTTTATTTCGAAAGCTTTAAGTACTGAAATACTCTCAATGTTGTTATTCTCATTTGACACTGTTGAACATGGAAATGTTTTTTGATTGTTATTTTATCACATTCTGTAAGGGCAAGTAGTAACCCTTCCAACGGTTGCATATTATTGCGTATACAAGTCTATAAATGACATGAAAAATAGTTTTTCCTGAATAGAGAATATTGAAGTTGAATTAAAAATGTTCTTCTTATTATTGACATATTCCAAGTTTCACCGCGAAGTAAGAAGCCCTGTTCATAACCGACTACGTTTGTCTTCTCTCCCGTCGATCGTTGTTGCTGGGCAATGAACAGTTGTATATTAAGAAAGGTAATTTGATAAGAAAATGACCAGGTCTGTCATTCCGATGTTCTGGCGATATTGCGAGGTGTTCTCCGAAGTATTACACATTTGGTTGTATAATTAGGACGTGGACTAGACGGAAAACAGTCCCGTTGGTCATAAAATCATCTCAAGTTGGCATCTCCTCGTCTCGGTATTGATTTGTATTCGTCTGTAGAAATCAAGGCCAATTCTGTTTTTAATTTAATCAAAGTAGAATAAATGTTACATTGTCCATCAAAATACAGGGAATTCAAAAGCATATCAACAAAATATATGTAATATAAGCCTTAAATATAAGAAGAATAACGCTACCAATTACCTGACCACGATACACCTATAATATTAAACATAACTAAACCTCTTTTAATATAAATGCGACAAAGCAATAACAATTGCGTGTATTTATATAGTACATGTATATGTTCATTGTAATTTATATAATATTTTTGTAAGTAATATTCTTGTATAGTTTTAACTTCCGATGTATGTACTTACTGTTATTTGTCTCACTGTTTTGCTGTGAAAAAATCTTTTCAGTAAGTGCGAGTATGGAGGGCTCTATCACCATTTTTAAACACCCCTGTCGGTCCTTTAGTCGACTGACAGATTCAATGCGATGACTGTTGTTTTTCTTTTTGTGTAAAACGTGTCGATTTCTTTCACCTATACATGCGGTGTGTGTTTATCTCAAATTTTGATGTATGTGGTAATTTCATTAGACCTTTTCTTATTTTCACATCGCCTGTTAAAGCAATACGCAAATACTTACTTCAATAAAAGTTCTGTGGAATATTACATGAGGGGTTTTGTCGTCTTTTCTAAACAGCTGTAAATAATTGATGAAACACTTACAGTTTCAACTTGGCTTGTATATGCAGGATTTGTGTAAGTCTCTACAAGTTGACGTTATTCTTTATTTTGCTGTAAACACTCGTCACTGCCAAAAGCTACACTCCAAAATATTTAAACACGAATACGATTAAAATTAGAAAGCGTGCACTGCATTAAGACAACATCGACTTTAAATTATGAATACATCAACATGGTTTTATAAGAATAGGTAAATAATAGGTCCTATCAAAACACCAACAGATATTTAAATTTTATCAACCAGTAGACAAAGGCAAACAAGGTAAATGCAAATGTGAAAAACAAACAAACACAGAGACGAGACATAACACACATAAAGAAAAACCATCAGTTACCGCCTTGGAACGGTCAGTCGGCAAAAGGGCCAACTGGGGTGCTTAAACCTGGTTTGTGGAGCGCTCCAACCTCGCACTTCCTGAAGATTTTTCTAGCAAACAAACAGTGTAAAATAACAACATCACGTCAAAGTGAAACAACTACCAGTAAGCACCTGCATCGGGAGTTAAAACAAATACAATGAACTTATATACATACATTACAACTAGCAACACAATAAACTATAAACATATGTAGTGTATGTACAGTAGATAAAATCCTCGGCAACGTAAAAACAAACATCCCAAACAAGAGATCAGTTTGTAATAAAACAGCCCATGCGCTGATATATTATAGGAACAAATAAAACAGCACAAGCGCTGATATATTATAAGATATTATAAGAACAAATAAAACAGCCCAAGCGCTGATTTATTATAAGAACAAATAAATAAAACATCCCAAGCGTTGATATATAACAAGATCAATTTAAATATGGCATATAATGCCATGACATCATATTCTAAAAGTGTCAAAAGTTAAATGTAAAAATTACGAAAGAAAACAACGAAATTTAGAAAACAACCTACCAACAAAATAAAAAGTAGTATTGTTAAGAGCTAATAAGTTAAAAAAAACAACAGTTCATGAAAGCCGAGGATTTATCTGCAGTTGGCATATTATATGTATGAAAGGTACTTAAATCCCGATGTTATACCTACTCTGCAATCGCACGTAAAGGGTATGGAGACTGCTCAAGTTGTCTCACCTATATAGGGCACGACTGGAGAGATGAAGAGACAAGAATTCCAACAATAACTGTCCAATTATGGCTTTAAGTCACTGTTTTCATGTAGTCTCAACGACCTGTCCGGTCATCGTGTAATTTAAAAGCAATGCAAGCTCTTGACTGTAAAAGGGTCAATTGCAAGCAATGCAGTACAACGTAAAATTCCCGGGTTGTAACCGTCTGCAATACATTTTCTGATAAGTTTTGTAAAGTGGTCAGAAAAGTTATTGAGACCCCTAATTTTCTTTAACTTGTATAAAGCATTTTCATAAAATGCAGGATGGCTTATGCCTTTCTGCATCAGTGTTTTCATACTGCTATTATACTTAGAAGCAATAAAACCATTGCGGTGAAAGAATTTTGAAAACGCCTTTCTTAATTTAGTTTAGAAGAAATAAACAGGTTTCTAGCATTGAAATCTTCTACTTTAGTACAACCTCGTGCAAACCTTGTAAGTTGTGATATGTAAATACCATAAGAGGTAGCACGAGGTGAATCACCGTCAAGGTATGGATATTTCACAATACTAAAGTTGAAATCATCTCTCTTGTCATAGATTTTAGACAGTAATCTGATCATTTCCCATCATCCTTTTTCATCGTGTCTTCTTATGCCTTCGTAGATTTTTTGTCTTAGATTTTTACTTATTTATAATAAACGAACTATGCCATACATATTATTATTATTATTATTATTATTATTATTATTATTATTATCTAGTTGCTATATAAGGAGCCCACACTTTCTGCAAGACGAGCGGTGACCTCTCATAAGAATAATTAGTTTTAGATTTGCCAAATTTATTCAAACAAACATTAAGTTAGCCATATAAGTAATACCCTGCATTATTCCAAATAAGGGTCCATCTCGGCATTCTTTATAATTTCTAAGGAACAGACATTGCGATTTCTACCATGCACTTTATATAGTTCTATTGGTTATCACAATGCTTTTCGGATTTGTTTTTTATACTGTAAGTTAATTGTCGTCAAAAACTTTATTACTCGAAAATGTATAAATAAACATTAAGAAATAACATATAATTGACGAGATTGATTGTATAAATTTAAATCTGTAAAACGACATTTTAAAGGTATCAGATTGAAATATAATAGCCATAAATATAAGATATGTAATTAATTGTTTCGAAAAAGACGAAAGGGAGATAATACAACTAGTCTAATTTCTGTTGAAATACAATCACTGCACTATATTTCCATCCGGCGCCCGTGGCCGAGCGGTAACAATCCCCGCCTTGTTAGCCCTTGGCCCTTCACCGGTAAGGTTCGAGTCGGTTTTCTAGCTAACCTGTGGTGCGTTGGTGGTTCTTCCCAGACTTAAATCTTGGGTCTTCTTCCACACAAAAATAGTTGGACGTTGCCAATATGATCTTAATTGTGTCGGTGCTAAATAGTTTGTAAAAAATAAACAAACAAAACTTGTATCTCGCTAGATTACATTGTCGTTATTTGAAATTACATTATGATCGTTTATGTCATTATAATTGTACCATAAATAACAAAAATGTATCACAACTGTAAAAGCGCAAGTGACATATTGCCTATATGCAAGTTTAGTTAAATATCGGAACGCATAGACAGGTATCGTTATGCGTTGAAGACGCATACATATCGTGTGTATATGTGTATTTATTCACGATACATGTATGTATGCGTCATTAACACATAACGATACCTGTCTTTATATGTACGCATCGTGAAATAACATACAGACTTTTAATGTATTTTAACGGAAGGCCACGTATTCACTCGTAAATTTATTATGCAGTATATTGAAGTATATTGAAAAGTATGAAAGTGCAGCCTTACGCATTTTAGGTTTTCTCCACTCTACACTAGGCCGTAAAGCCCTTGACCTTGTTACACAATACCTTTATACCCATCGAGTTATGACAGGGATAAAAATCCTCTTCTTATCATAGACATCGTTACATTCTCATTACCTTAGATCAGCCATAAAGCTCATAAATCCCGCTATTAGCTACATTATTAGCGAAGCCGCTTCTTCCAAAAGCATGCACTTGTCATCGGGCAATAATTATGTTTGTAGATCGAAACTGTATATACTTCAAGGCAGAACAACGCGTGTTATTTCTATTTATGTGGCATGTTAAGCCAATCAACTGTGGATGAAACCTACTAAATGTAGTCAGATCAGTACATTTTTTGCTGAACATTTTTGTTATTAATTAGTTTTCATTAATTTCTATATTATTCCATGACTTTTAGTTTATCGAGGAATTCACAGAGTATTAGGAAAATGTATTTCAAAAAGTTTCAAATTAATTCAAACATCTAAATGCATACGTTATGATGTTTAATTTTATTTGAGTCTACCATGAAGTGAAAAAGTAAAAAGCTAATATATTGAAACGTGTGATAATAGTTTTACATATTACTAGAAGTGTCTGAACGGGAACGGTTAAGAGCCAGTACTATGACAATAGCAGCATTTGAAAACTCGACACCGAACAAAAAAGTTCAATCATTTACCAATGGTCAAGTTGTCGATGTTTAGTCTAAGTATATTACACAAAATTTCGAATTAACTATTTACATTTTTGTAAGGATTAAACATACCGCCCAACACATCTTATTAAAGATATACATGTTGATTTTAGTTCTTAGAGAACTCATTACGTTTTGACAATATTATATTTGACAGAATTCGTTGAGTCATCAAGCAAGGACAAAAGTAATAATTTGATTAAAGATTTGTAATAATTGAAAGTGCTCATAAGTTGTAATTAGTTTTAAATGGAGTCACAGGATTACTAACACAAAAACTGTTTGTTTTTATAATGTTTAGTATAGAATCATAAAGGTCGGTTTTAGAAGAAAGAATTATTAAAATAATGTCTGTCAAATGTTTACATTTAGGGCTAATTACAAGTTTGGTAGCAATTAAACATGGGTTTCGGGTTAGATTCATGTGTGTATTCTAAATGTTACAATTAATTATGCAAATGTAGAAACCTGTACATAGCTCCTCTTTCGTACACATGTATTGCGTGGTAGTCTTACTTCTGCACGTAACCATATATGTCCAAATATTCTCATTAACATGGTAATTCCATCTATGATTAAATGCATAATACCATCAATAAATAATAAATACAATCACTGCCGGTTATATGCAAACATATGTTAAGGGATCGAGAGTTGTTAAAGTCATGCATGTTTTTTGTTTATTTGAAATAGCTACGCCTTTGTATGGCTTAAATTACCCTGCATCAAATATATGTAAGTAGTATCGGTTCTAAAATCTGAACAAGTAAGAAAACATATCAGCATTTAAACAAGTTCAGTGTTTAATTTAAAGAAAATACAACAAAAAAGGCGTATAAGCTTGGGCTACTGCAAACTTCTGTTTTCGTTGGCATGCGATTATACTATTTGTTTTCTATTTTTTCCTCATATTCTCTTCACTGTTTTAGAATATAAGTCATGTTTTTTATTGTGTGGCTTTTAAATAAAATGGAAATACGCAGGAAGTTAGCTTAAGATAACGGCCAAAATTAAAAGTGATAAAATCTTCATTACCCGTAAAACGCATTTGCAACGAGTATAATTTGCATTTATCGTTACTATCTAAAATGTCAATTCGTCTGCCCGAAGTTTGATATAACACGTTGATTTTATATAGCAGACAGCCAACGCATATGTAAATGGTTCTTTGAATATTTATAAATCCTTAATGTTCATCTATATGTCTCAATCCAATCAACTACTATCAGCAGCTTTGTAACACGATTTACTTATTCTAGATGTTTTTAAATTATAGCCAGAGCAACATTTGAGCCAACTGCAACGGCAGAAATGATAAATTACTTTACTATACACAACGCTTCCTACTGCTGCAGATCACTAGACTATAAAATTATTATAATTAACATAGCAATATATTTTTTATGCCTGATTCTATAAACCCTTGGTTTTTGCTGAGAACGGCGGGAGGACATATTCGTTCGAGGATAACAATCTTTCTGTTCAACTAAACATATTCGGACAACCGGTAAATTTTCCAAGGCGGACAAAATTCCGCTTGTGTATTTTCACATGATGTAACTATTAGTTTGTTTCGGACAGTAAAGCTCAAATAAAAAAGATCATTACAACACTGAAGATATTTATTTAAATTCCATCTTTTAGTAATATTTAACTAATTTACATAAATATTGTTCCCTTTTATACAGTATAGCTTGTGTCTATGCTTAAATAAACGATAGGGGTTTTGTTTGGGCCTTGTTAGGGAGGAATTTTGCCCTATATTCACTAAGAATTATTGTAACGTCTCGTGTTTTAATCATGCTTGAGTATAACGAGACTGCATTTTGCTTGATTCTATTTCAAAATCGTTTCAAAATGTATAACCTCAATATATTTCCGTCATTCATAACATGACTCCTATATGAATGCAACAACAACTATAACAATTAACTATATTGACATTACCTGAATACATATGACATTGACTACACATATACCCGGTTGTTTTATTTGCTTTATGTTGCTTCTGTTTTATCTTTGTATTTTCTGTTGGTGTTTGAGTGTGTGTTACTGTGTGTTATATGATATTGCTACAATGTCTAAAGTGGCTCCTGCTTATCAACAATATATTACAGGTATGCGGCTTAAGATATTTCAGCTTTTAAAGGAAAAGCTACAGTCACACAATCACCAATAATTATATGTCTTCCTCGTAGAATAAACTGGTTTTACCCATGTATGTACAGCAGATAAAAGCCTCGGCAACGTAAAAACAAACATCCCAAACGAGAGATAAGTTTGAAATAAAACAGTTCATGCGCTGATATATAATAAGATATTATAGGAACAAATAAAAAAAGCCCAACCGCTGATGAATTATAAGAACAAATAAAAAAGCACAAGCGCTGATATATAACAAGATCAATTTAAATATGGCGTATAATGCCATGACATAAGGTTCCAAAAAGTGTCAAAAGTGAAATGTAAAAATACGAAAAAAACACATCGAAATTTAGAAAACGACCTACCAACAAAATAAAACGTAGTATTGTTAAGAGCTAATAAGTTCGTGAAAAGCCGAGGATTTATCCGCAGTTGGCATATTATATGTAAGAAAGGTACTAAAAATCCCAATGTTATACCTACTGTGCAATCTCACGTAAAGGGTATTGAGACTGCTCAAGTTGTCTCCTCTATATAGGGCACGACGACTGGAGAGATAAAGAGACAAGAATTCCAACAGTAACTGTCCAATTAAGATTTTATGTCACTGTTTTCATATAGTCTCAACGACATGTCCAGTCATCGTGCAATTTAAAAGCAATGCAAGTTCTTGACTGTAAAATGGTCAATTGCAAGCAATGCAGTACAACGAAGGATTCCCGGGTTGCAACCGTCTGCAATACATTTTCTGATAAGTTTTGTAAAATGGTCAGAAAAGAGACCCTTAATTTTCTTTAACTTGTATAAAACATTTCCATAAAATGCAGGATGGCTTATGCCTTTCTGCATCAGTGTTTTCATACTGCTATTTTACTTAGAAGCAATAAAACCATGACTTATCACATATTTGCTCTTTCCTTTTATATTTGGATTGAATGTGAATACCTTTGTCCTGTGCCTTTTCATATGTGTGCATATGTTGCAATGGCCATAGGTCATTGTGCATTTAATATTTTTATTAAGTTCCTGGCATAATAAAAGCAATCAAAAGAATATGATGAAACAATCATGAAATAACCCTACCAAGGTCACGTCTGCCTAATCATGGAGTTGACTTATGAAAAACATCTTGGTTATTCTTCCCTGAAATCAATTCCTGTCAGTATGTACTATTGATTTGTGGAAAGGCCCCAAGCTGTTCCATCCATGTACTGGCAACAAGTCAAATAATTTAGGTAAAAGTGACTGCTATAGAATAAGTCTATAAGTAAATTCTTATCTTCATTTATTGTTTCAAATTGAAATTTAATGTGTAAGTGTTCTCGATCTATATGTTTGAGATTAGGGCAGCGGTTAAAAAGTAAATAAGTAAAATAAAATCTCATAAGGACAAATGTAATGCCTTTGCGTAATATTAAACTGTATTAATAAAATAGTGTACTTGTCTTTAAGACAAAGCTTGCTTTATTTCAAAGTAAAAAATTCATTCTTGTTTAAAATCTATTTTTGTCACAAGAAAGGTAACGATGCCTTTTAGTGTTTAAATAGCCTGCACATATTTTGAAGAGTTTTTGTATGTTGCTGCTTGTGTATGCGTCGCGTATTTGAGTCATTAAATGTTTACCCTACTCTTTAAAAAGACATGGATGCAATCTTTTCTAAAACGAAATTGATTTTACCATTAAAAATTAAGTATCTGATTCACCTACATTAGTGTTTACATACAAATGTAATGCCTATGTTATTGCCATAACACATATGGAGAAACAATTTCAACGTATATGAAATTATATAAAAGTATAAGCATTTAATTATAATTTGTGTTTATTTATACTAACTGTATGCTAATGACATTTTGATATAACATTGTGCATATTTGTATTTCTCTTTTTCTTTTTATTCATGGACATTTCATGGCTTTGTTTGTATGTAAGGAAGACGAAATTTCTTATGCAATGTAAAAACAGTACGGATCTGTCATGTAATTAAGTATGTAAGGTTTAAACTTTTAAACATTTGTTAGTTCCATTCGAGACGGCAATGCTTTTAGTTTGCCGAATGATAATAAAGAAATATCCACAGTGTTTTTGGTGCTGGGAAAAATTATAAGAAAATGCGTGTGATCATGTTTAATCATAGACTCAAATATTTGTTTCTGACATACAGCTGGTTATCTTATTAATTTCGCGTGTTTATTTTCTTACAATTTACTTCTTTCCTTAAAGCATTAATACTTTCGTTTAAACCTGATGCTAGGTTTTGAGTTTTGGGTATGTTCTAGCGTCGGCGTCATAAATGCTACACCCTGTGAACCTGTGAATACATAAAACGAGATAAGAAAATAACCCAATACGTTGTAATTAATTTTGGATTTCATTCCAGATATCGAGTTTCAGAATCGCGTAGGTATTTATATTGGTTTAAAAATATTCCTCAAAACCTTAACTTGCTAATAACTTTTGCATAAGACGAGTTACTCTTTAAAATGATACCATCTTTCAATATAAGTTGTAATACAACTGAAGTGCGTTGACCGTTGAGACTTCTATTATAACGACTATTTTAAGATGGTTTAGGTCGGATTTTGATGGATTGTAACTTTTTCTACCAGAGTCCATGTTGATTGACGCGGTTCTTTAATACAAGACGTAATCCCACACAAACCAATGTGTTGACTTATGACATTTTATGACTTTAGCATTTATCCCTTAATACATTTTATTAACCTGTTTTGCATGATAGTATAAGCTTCACCGATAAGGATTGCATCTTTGGTTTCCTTATCCATTATGACAAGGCTTGCTTCTAAAGTGTTTATAAACCAGGATTAACTTTAGCGTAAACGCGCCATGTGCTTTAAGTGTACGGAGTACACAACTAACAGTAACACAGGTCAAAACAAGAATATTACTGTATCTTGTTTTGCCATACACTGTTTTCTTGGTTGTATTCACCTTTTCAGGTAGAATAACAAGAATGTTCTGTGTGCGATAATGGTTAAATTCTGCGGAAAATGGTATTGATCAGACTAGTTTGACAGACTTCTCTTTGAGTTTTTATTTAAGATGTGATTTCAAAATATTAATCACAAAATTAATTCTTCAAAGATGATAATTTGGAACGAAATCATCGGATAAGATTTACTGCCTTTTAGACACAACCTGATAAAAATATTTTAAATAACGGTTTTATGTTCGCTAGCTTTTAACGCAATTAAGAGTACAAATTACAAAGAAGAATTGGCGTTATGAAGTGGTGGTGTATTTTACGTGGTGTACGTTCATTCATTTCTAAAGTTAGCATAGTGTTTTTGTAGTTTAGAATAGTATGACGTTAAATGTAGCGTATCCGTGTTCTTAGTCCACGAGAGTGTAGCCAAGTTGACTTAGGTCATTTACTCGCTGGCAAGCGTCGTCTTCTTTCAATCTTCATAATCTCATAACATTGTCAGATACTTATCTTATTTTCAGTTTGTTAGTTATGTTACTTTTGAACTGTTTTTTTTCCTTTTAATATTGTCTATTTACAATAGGCCATATGATAAGGTAGCTTCTACATTCGTTAATTGTACTAAAAGGAGGGTGGTATTCTCTTTTTTACAAGTTTAAAGTGACATGATTCTGACCAAGTACGAACAGTTTATCATATTCCTTTGAGATCATTTTTCAACCGGACAACTGACTATGGCAGTAAATTGCATGTGCATTGCAGCACGCCGAACAACATATAAGCAAGTGCTGCTGGTGGTAGAGAGTGATGGTAAGGTCATGAGATCCTTTGTCCATGGAAATAGAACTTTGCTTTTGTTTCATTGTATATTCTTTTACGTGTTATTTCTTATAAGGTATATCTGTATAATTTGCTTATTTGATAAGTGAGATGAATTAAGGGAATAGCGTAAGTAATCATTATAAATGGTAATTGCTATTGCTGGAAAATGAGACTACTTAATTCAAGTGATTGATTATAGTGTACTCTGTAACGAAATGCACAGTTTATTTAACGGAACGCAACTTAATATTTGTGATTATAATTAAACATATATCAATGTCATTGGATTATCATTATTCGTCATGTTATTGTCTTTCAGAGCGGCTACAATCTCAAACTACCATTTTACCATAAGAATACAAAGACATTTCATTCTTGATATATTTTGTAACATTACTCTTGTAATATGTTTTTAATATTACCTGCATGTCTTAATTATTTTGAAATCACCTCAGCCAAGCCAGCTTTAATTACAGAAGCAAGTGGCTTTGTAATGAAATACAATGAAACCTCGTTATTTCGGCCTCGGATTAGTGAGATTCGTTGTGTATTTCGATGCAAACTAGCGGTCCTAACTTTTCTTTCGGTATATTTAATGGAATCTTCTGTTGATACGTTTATGTTCATACGCTGTTGCTATTGCATTACTCGATCTTCCTTCCCGGTCCCAACATCAATATTTCAACTTAATTACGATTCATTAGTCGATTAGCCTAAATGGGACCACGCGCTCATGAAGGTGTGGAAAATCAATTTAGGAAACCAGCGGCGTAATAGACTTGATGAGAGACGCACGACACGAAGGTGTGATAAGCCTACTAAGGCAACATCTTGCCGGATTCATGAGATTATGGCAACTGAGAACAAACAAAGGATGCACTTTGCACCATCTTTCTTAAGTGATAAGTGTCGCCTAGCTGGTACATTTATAAACCCCACTGAATAGTTGTGTAGTCACTATGCCTATCCAAATCGATTCAAGACTTTTTTTGCCAAATGTGCTAAGAGATATTCTAAGCAATTATATTGATTTTACATGATTTTAATGGATGTGCCTTTTGAACGGTTCGCCTTTAATTCGCTTTATTTGATTGTACATGTACATGCAAATACAATGTAAGTATGTATTTTGTCATTTTTAACGGCTCCAGTGTTATTTTATTAATGCGTTATTAGCAATATGCCAATATGTTGTGAGGTATACGTTGCTTAATGTTGAAATAAATAATGAAGACAAATGTATTTTGCAATGACATATTTACCTAATAATCCCTTGTTTAAAATTACAAGTAAAAATAGAAAAGCAAGGTATATTTCATAACTCGTATCACGGATGCGTCGATGCAATTATGGCGGTCCTCTTGCAATTGAGGTAACGAAGTGGGACTGTATATAGAAGTATTTTTGATTGTTTTGAATGGTTGTATATAAAAAGATCACATTTTTAGGCAACTCATTTTGCTTATTGCAAAACGCGGTTAGAAACTTACATTTAATGTCATTTAAAATTACCAAAAGTAGACCTGAAATAGAAAATCATCGAAAAGAAATGGTCCAAGTTTAAAACATCGACTTAAAGCTGCAACTGTAAAAACACTTTAGTTTTAATTACTATTTAAGTGTAATAAAACGGATCCGGGGAAAATTCACACTTTCTCATTTTAAACTCACTATATATGATTTGCTTAAGAAAGGTCTATAAAAACATAGCTTTCATTAACTTTGTTCTATATCAATTGATTTTTGTGCAAATGGTTTGTTTTAAGAACATACACGTGTTGTTGGTAAAGCATGGGTTTAAAGAACGGATGTGTGACATAGATTTATATGCATATGTAGCATATAAATAGTAGAAACTTGTATGTAAATTATATTGCTTGTTTCGGTTTAATCGCAGTGACACAATGTCCGATTGGCGACATCCTCACAACTGTTGGTGAAGGAATACGTTGGCCATGCGTCTGGCTACAACCGCCGGCACCCGGTAGGTCAGCTGAAATATCTCCCTTCTTTAAAGTTCTCTCGACCGGCACTTGTGTCCACTGACACAGAAGGACTGGGCGACGCTCTGCCACGATGGTATACTGCCGTAGTGATATGTAGAAGCAGCATCTTACTCCTAGTAGAAAGTTTTGGGTGGTCAGGTAAATGTCACAAGCTGCAGGCGTCGGGTGTTCTACTGTTGTCTCTGACAACTAATATATTATTACGAAGCTTTTCCTACGTAGGCACTGCTTCTGAGAGTGGAAAGTACAAGTTTAGAACAAACCTAAACTTGACTTATAGTGACACTTGACTGTTTAATGTATTTTCCATCTACATTAAACATGCGTGTTTTCTATCACATCCGAACCATTTTGTCAGAACAAGTAATTTTCTTCTAGGATCACTCAACACTTTTCTCTCGAGCTGTCAGCATTGAAAGCTTATTATGCATCAACTCTCTTAGAAACGGTTTCACCATTAAGTGCTATGTCCTACAGCGAACGGATTTATGTGTAAATGGTTTTCCTCATTTTGCTAGACATTTGCTATTCCACTTGGCTCTTTCGACAAATATTTTAATATCTAAGCTATCTAGCTTTATTTGACACATTCAAAATAATTATGCTTTGTTTATAGCCCATGCGCATTCTGGTTTATGTACATGATTCTATGTCCTGATTCTCGAGTAGGCTGTAATTACATATGCAATAAATACTGCCATATGGTATTCCGTCTATTTTAGGCCAACGTTTCTTTTCTAGTAGTACACTCACTTCGACGATTCATTGTTGTAGATGTTCATTTATTCACGATTTTTGTAACACATTCATTGTTTGGTTACATGTAGTACCGCACAATCAGTGGTTATCCAGTGAAATTAATATTTTCCTCTTCCGCTTATGTCTTTGATGATAAGATGAGTAAATTCGCGTGCCATCCTACTATTCAAGGTAGCAGGATTAATGGCACTTCATGACTTTAAGCATTTATTGTTTTACCTATGTTTTAACGGGTTTTCAAGATTGATGTATTTCGAAGCTTCACGATGTAGACTGGGTCCTGTTCTTGGTTATTTGATGTTCCAGGAGACCGAGGCATCCAAAGAAACCACGGAATGTTTTTTTCTTTATTATGGAGATGGTGAGATGCATTTAGAGTTTTATCTATTTAATATCTTAATAATAATAGTAATAATAGTAATAATAATAATAATAATAATAATAATAATAATAATAATAATAATAATAATATTAATATGAATAACAATGATAATAATAATAATAATAATAATAATAAAATATAATAATAATCATGATAATCATGATAATAATAATAATAATAATAATAATAATAATAATAATAATAATAATAATAATAATAATCATGATAATAATAATAAATGTATGAGAACAGGACAGATAAATTGCAAATAAAACAACCAATGAGGTATAGACAAAAGACAAAAGCAAGACAGGGATTTCTATGTTTCGTCCTTAATATTCGGTGAACATTTATCATTTAGAAGTAGCTGTCGGTATACTGACAATATACCGAGGCTGTTTTGAAGTGTGATGAGGTATTACAGTCTCTGTAACACCTCATTGGAACTGACAAGCGAAATGGTCTTCCACTATGATATACTGGGGGCGATTCATTAAATTATAAACTGTTCTGCAGTAGACGGGATATTTCTAATATATTTGCTATGAAACAGAATTTCGAAGTTCGACAATCATACAATACTGTAGTACTTCAATCAATGGCTTCGCCAATATTTTGGTTGTATGATATAAATAGTTGTCATATGTTTTATAGTAAAACATGTATAGTGCATTTTCGTGTGTATATGGCAGCCGAGCATAAAACTTTGTTTTGTCGGATAAGTATCAAAGTAAAATACCAACTTCGTTTACATCAAGTTTTCGCTGTTTACGTTTCCGCATTGCCCATGTACTGGGTTTCTAAATAGAACCTATATGATCTGAACTCCTTTTAGACTCTTTATATGTGTGTAAAAATAATTTATTTTATGTTTTCACATGATAAATGTTATGCCATTATTTTCAGTTATTTGTAGGAGCTTAATAGTACCACATCAATTGTAAAGACCCAATTTACTCATTTGTTGAGAATTTATTTTTTTAATATCGAAATACATTTACAGGGACAGTGTTCATATTGTATCAAATTGTACGGAATGGATTAGTATATACTGAATATTTTACATTATAAGCAACATCGAAAATAGATTCTAAAGTGTCCAATGTGCGGTTTTCAATAAGGGGTGGTGCAGTTAAGGTCTTTCGATGAAACTTCATCACATGTAACAAGCTATCCGCCTCGACAATTTAATTGGTCAAAAAGATAAGGGTAAATTTCTTTCTATGTCTTTGATAACATGCCCTTATATATGCGATTGTTATTCATGCTACTACGTCTGGAAAATTTCCTATACATCTCTGAATAACAGTTATATAGTGCAAAAACCTACATGTAACAGTATACATGTTATCACGACTTCTGCAACGGTAGAGGCATTGAAGGATTAACGAACTGCAGATGTATAAGTACCTTAGAAATTAGTTTTACACAAATAGTCATTGGTGTTTTTTTTCTATAGGCATGTCTGCTATGTACTCTTTAGTACATTGCATTACAAGCCCATGCAAGTCTGCAAATAACTGGTTTTAATGATTTCTCGTTTCCCGTAATCCATCTATACACAAACCTCCTTAAGTTCTCACTAATTCTCACTTTATCTCCGGATGCATTCTTGTTTATTTAGATTTACATTTCTCGACAGTGTTTACTTACTAGAATGACTGATATTATTTGTTTAGTTGTCTCTGCCGAATACTTTGGGGTTAGGCCAAACAAATAATTAGTAAATTTCCAAAGGCAGTCAAGAGGTCTTAGGGGAAAATCAAACGAGAGCATTAGCAATAGACACTGATTGTTTTCTTGCCGTTCTCGAGACAATATATCCTTTGCTCATTGGTATCCCCGTCTACATTCAACAAAAGCATGGAGACATTCGTGATGGATTGGGTGCAATAACAAACAAGCAGATCGCAATATCTTCACCCAGACTGTTAGCAGTATCAATACATATTGGCCGTGCTTTTGGAGACTGGTGGATTGCATGTGATACAAATTTTTACATGCGAACGAAACTTATACTTATTATCATGACCACATAGATGATATGACCAATTGAACGCTCTGAATAAGGTTGGGTGGTATTCAGGTTATTTCGCCGTTTGTATGGCCCTATGAGAATACCATGCGGGTTCCAACTTTATTCATTATCGCACAATAAAAGACCTGCCCAAAATCTCGTCTATAGTCACATTTATAGTTTTCGTGTTTTGCATGTGTGTAGGCTGTAGTTTTGTAAATTGTTTGCATTTATTCTTATTCATACAAAATGAGTATCTTTCCATTTGGAACAAACCGTGATAAATGCATAACTGATTTTGTATAAATCAAAGTGTTGAGAGCCTTCTTTGTGATTTCCAGAAGAATGTGTCAATTCATTTATGAAGGAACATTTGACATGATCGTATTTACAATTAATATATCCAATCATTATTATCAAATCGGCCATATCACCACGATATTCATAGTACATTTTTTCATGCAAAGTGTAGGCCTTTCTTAAAACATAACAAAATATTTCGGAAATGAAGTTAATTTAACTAAAAGTATCTATCTTTAATATGAATAAACAGTCACTATGATATACACGTTTAAATGGCCGATTGCATATTACACAAAATGTCGATTGTTTCCCACAGTCTTCATCACTTTGTTGACATTTGTTCACTAGGTGTCACGTGCATAAGCAAAGTTGCGTGACACAAGGAAGGTGTTATGCACTGCAGTTAAAGCCTGCCCACGATCAGAAATGTATAATACTGAAGCTTTTATGTTGACTTTGAGTGCTATTAAACAATGAATTTCTCTTTAGAGGCACACTGCTAAACAATCGTCCATATTTCCTTTGATGTCTTGTCTTGTCAATGATGGCTTTTAAGAGAACATGTTTGCAAATAACTCTATTTGTGCCGTGAAGTACAATGTACATCTTTCACAGTTTTTTTTTCTATTTAATTTAAAAATTGTTTTAAGTGTTAATATTGGTAAAAAGAAAGAAACATACCATATTTTTATTTACAGAAAATCAACATCGTTCATACAAATGTTGGTGTAACTGGATACATTCCTTTTATCTGCTTAAAACTCTAAAGTTAGGCGACAAAATGCTTAAAACATTTTCAAGACATTAAGTTTTGTACTGTCAAATGCTGGTGATGCTGTAACTTGTTGAATTTAATTATGTGATATAATCCGTTTACATAATTATTTGAATAGGTCGCTGCTGTGAAAATGCCCCATCGCCTTTAAATTATACATATTTTGCTGTCAGACGCATACATTATTTATATTGCAAGATACGTAGTGGATCCATAAAGCACACATTACTGTGACAATAATGCGGCAACTTAACTGCATATCCTTGCAATAACATGGAACTTTGCATTTTGTATTTAAGACCCTGTACATATATATTATTTGTCACCGTTTTGTAACTTAATTCCTATCGTTTATAATTATGTTGGCATTTCAATATTCCTAATTTGAACTGTAGTCTATACTTATTCAAAATATTTTTGAAAAGTAAAGAAAAAAAGTGATCTATACATGATACATGTATGTCAATTCTGTTTAAGATACAAATATACACATGCCATGCGTTCCTTTCTTTAGACATAAACGAAGTAAATACAGAAAACCAATTTTAAGCTTAAGGCATCATCAAGCAGTTCATATTCATTCCATTGTTGATATTTTGAGATTTTGAATCTACGTGATCTAACGAAGAATTTATCAATGTTTCACATTTGTATGCGTAGTTTTTTGTTGTTCATAAATGCCACGGTAATACATGTTATGACATTTTGATTTTGATTTAAAGGAGGACATATTCAAAAATGTAAACAGTTATTAGCATATAGGAATATACCATTACTCATGGAAAGTTGCCCATGCACAAGCTGAAACATTAAATTACTGTATCCTGTTAAATTGAATCCGTAGAATTCATGTTTTATGCCTCACGTTTCATTAAACAATCTACTACCAATATACAAATGAATTCAACCGACAAAGCATAATTTATTGCAAAAAAGCACAGAACTATCATATTCACTATCATAAAAATATGCATTTTTAAATATAATCAGTTTTGCGGATGACTAAGAATGTAATTTGTCATCCGTAACTTGAATACCTGATGGCCAATACTATAGTCAATATTTGTGAAACCTTGTTACATGTTAATGTAACATAGGGAGAAAAATGTGCAGCCAGTCCGGGACACGAACCCGGGACACTTAGCTTACAGGGCGATTGCTCTACCGACTGAGCTAACTGGACTGCTTACACATTCTCTCCCTATCACCCGGCTACATACACCCCAGGCAACTTGAAATTCGTCCTCGAATTTCCACAGACCTTATGCTCTACATACAACTCATAAGAAACTCAAACACTTGAGTACCGTAACGACCGCGAGTCATTTACTTTGGGCGCCAATGTTACCATTTTCTTTGGTTCTGCTTTTGTCCTGCAGAAGGCACAAAAAGTTCTTAGTCCAGACAACAGAAACAAAGACGAGGAACTCGCCAAGAATGTTTTTAATGTAGTGCGCAGGCGCCCCGGTACAAGGTAAAAGGTTAATTCGGACAAAAAAGGTCCAGCATACCTACACCAAAAGTATAAGGGGTTATGCAATATGATGAGATATACGTATTATTTAATGTACTGTGATATAATGAGGTTTGACCTACATGTACTTTATATTGGCATAAGTAAAATTTAGTAATAGGATGATTAATGATAGTTAGAAAGAATAATGACTGTACTAAATGTTGAAGAAGACGGATGAGGATGATGAAAGATAAGTAAGATAATTCAGTAACATATTGAGTCTGTTTCATTAAAGTCATCCTTTTATTAGGAATATGATCGCCTCCATAGTTGATTGTAGCGTGTCAACATTCAGTATCACATAGTGCAATACAGACGAAACAGACAACACCTAACATTTATGCTTCACAAAAAAAGAGGAAAAACAGTAAGACATAAATCTTTCTTTCGATAAAGTTTTACTGAATGAGTCAATTTGAATATCAACTGCAGGTCACTTGATGATAGGAATAATTTCGTAACTGAATGGGAAATACCGCGATTCGCCCAAGATTATTGCTCGCATTTGTAGATCCGCCCAGTGTTAAAACAATTAAATCTTGTTGGATTTTTTACTGTTGCTTTGTAAGCTTATTTATATACTTTAATCCATAACTTGTGTGTTCAGTGTATTTTGCCGTTTTACAAAAAAAAAAAAAAAAAAAACTATTGTAAATCTATCTGTAAACATATCAACATTAAATTTCGTGGTTTGTTATATTTAATTACATTTATATAACATCAATATGCTTGAATTTATGCCATTGACAGAAGACTTAATATCTTTATCTACTTCAAGTCTGTGGCGTTTTCTTTTACAATGTCTGGAGGGTTTCCGTTGTGCTATTTTACATAAGGTAATTAAATACTTCTGTTGTCTTAGTTATTTTGAGATCCATAAATGTGGACTTAAATAAGATAACAATTTAATCGATCGCCAAACTTGTGTTCGCCTTTGCAATTGGCTTAACGCCTGTCTCATACTTAAAGCTTACTTTTAAGATGTATGGATGTATTTACTAGTTACTGTGCGTTCTTTTTTTGTTGAAGGTCGTATTTTTTCTGTGATGATGTATGTGTTCCCCATTTTGAAAAAAAAAACAACCTAACCCACCTCATTGACGTCTCCGAGTAACCGGCGTCACAAAAGCTGCTTAATGTACAATTAGCCATCGTCAATAAATACACGTAAGAAGCAATACAACGACGAACTATTTTAGCTAGTTATATTTCGCTTAGGCATTGTTCTTGAATGCGCGTCCTTCATCGTCCAAATATACCATAGGCAGCATTTACAGATAACACGCACCGTAGTTCTCGTTACGAAGATATAACACATAATTATAGTAAGGAGTTATATTTTTTTAATAACACATTATGTTCAGCTTGAATTTTTGAATAAGATAGAAAGCCTCTATAGGAACGTTTTTTACATAAATGACAAACCATAGACGGCGCCTACATGCAAAGTTCTTAACCATCCAACGGCCATAGACTGGTTCTTTTTTTTCAGACGATGACATTTTTGCCATCGTAACAGCATGACCATATTCTTTTACTCTCACATTGTTCTCTGACACAAAACTCTGGTTTCTTGCATTGTTTATTTAACATTTTGACATCGATGAAAATTAATTTCGAATAATAGTCGTCTGATTGTTGCAGTGAAAGGTTGGGGACGGGGCGGTTGTTCTGCAAAATGTGATGCACGTTTCATACCGTAAGTTGCCGTTAGTCTTCTGAAAAGTTCAGGCCGAGTTCGGCTGGTACAAGAGGCAGACCCGTAGTTGTATATTTGCATTCTTATACTTGAAAGATCCACAGTTTTAGGAATTCGACAGACATCGTGTCTTCTGGAGATGTTTGCCAGGGAGCGGTATTTTTTTTCTGGTGGAGTAGTTGACTTTTGATCAAGTATTGATAAATTCTCGTCCAATCAGCCATCGAAAAATGACTGACTTTATTTGTGCTTCAGTTATATTTATATTTACTCCAATTATTTGCTATTGAGAGAAAGATTTAATTTTGCAAAACTGTTTTTCTTTATGACACTTGGAATGATGGAGGCATTTTAGTGATTAATTTAGAATTTCGCATGAAACAGCGATTCTTAATCCTATTCATAAGTGCACGTTATCATTTAATTCATTAATTACGTGCTTCGGTTTTTATTTACATTGAACGTTGGTACTTTATTTCCATCTAAACATGAACAGAACGTTACAATTGACACTTCTTCTCTAGGATTTTTTCATTCAAATATTTGATTTCTTTTTAAAATGAAGAATTTTCTGTAAATATCATAGAACAATATTTATCTCTTCACCCAAATACAATGTGTTTGTTTTCTACATGACGTCACTATTTTCTTTATAATGACGTCGTATCTTAAGTCTAAGTATACGTCATCACTTGGACAGTTTTGTTTAAAGCAAGGATCTTTATTCTTTTCACTGCTTGCCTTTGAGAAATCCCTCAGGAAGCGCGAGGTTAGAGCTAAGTAAAACCGGGTTAAACACCTCTGTCGGCCTATTTGTCGACTGACCTTTCCAAGGCGGTAACTGTTGGGTTTGCTCTATTTTTGTAACCAGCTTGTTACTGCATCGGAACGGTCTGTCGGCAAAGGAACCGACTGGGGTTCTTAAACCTTGTTTGTGGAACCTAGCACTTCCTGGTGTTTGTTCTCTCATACTAACTGTGTAACTGGAAATATCACATCAAAGTAAGGCAACTAACAGTTAATACCTTCATCTGGAGTTAATACTGATAAAATGAACTAATATACAAACAAAATAACCGGTAATATAATAAACTATCAAATAATGTACAATATGTAGAAAGATAAGAGCCTCGGCAACCTAAACGTTCCAAATGAGATAGAAGCATGAAATAAAACTATCCAAACAATTACATGACGTCATACAAAATGCCATGATGTCATATGTCATAAATGTCAAAAGTGAAATTTAAAAAAAAAACACGAAAGAAATCATCGAATTTTAGAAAACAACCCAAACCAACATAACAAAATATAGTATTGTGAGGCGGTAATGTGTAATGAGATTCAAATAATATATTATAATAAAACAATCATTTGTCCACAAAAAATCCCGATGTTACACATTCTGTTCAATTCCAAGTAAAAGGCATGGAAACTGCTCAAGTTGTCTCACATATAAAGGGCACGACTAGAGATGAAGGGACCACAACGTAAACATTGTTTAGATTGCTGCTTGAATAGAGTTTTAGGTGCGTAAATTTAACAATCAATTCATCAGATTCTAACGATGGGAGATACTTGTCACTCGCATTTCTCTGACGTTGCTAATTGAAAGTATTATTGCAACTGCCTGAGGCTTAAACCCCTTAGTCATATTAATGCAGGCGCTTTTGTACAGTTAAAGAGAAGAAAAAAAATATTGTTTTAGTACAGAACAGAACCAATTTTATTCAGCCTTGTAAGAATATACATTGTCTAATAACACATATCAGTCAACATTTTGTCACATGGTAAACATACATGTGTCAACAAACATATTAGTTTTGGAGAATAATACTTATTTTCCAATAATTTAGTTAAGTTCAGAACATTTATGTTTTACTGTTTCCATATACATATGAAAATCCAAAGTCCTTTAACAGCTTTCTACAATTGAAGACCCAGTTTCTTTTTCCATTATTAGAATCAGTTAAAGATACTTCATAACTTTTTTCAATATACTATTTTGACTATTTATCAGCTTGCACCAATATTTAATTATCCTAACGTATCTAGGTACATACAAAGGGCATCTTTCTAATTCTCCGTATACTGCTGCCGAGCTACTGTTGCTTCGAACATTTAGAATACTTTTGCAAAATTTAAGATGAAAACTTTCAATAGACTTAGATTTAGTAAAACCCCACACCTCAGTGCCATAATTTAAGATTGAGCCAACAAAAGCGTCGAACAACTGGCACAACATTTTTGGTTTAACTTGGATATATTTACAATTATATAGTAACACATTTAATGCCTTTATTGCTTTACCAGTACTATATTCGTTATGCAATGCAAATAAACCTGTATAATTGAATACTGTACCTAAATAGTTATAGTCATTTACCACTTCAATAGGAGTATCATTATATGTCCATCTTTCAGTTTCCAACAAGCCGCCTCTCTTTCTAAACACGACTATTTTCGTTTTGTCACAGTAAAGTTCTAGACCCCATTTACAACAATATAATTTAAATACATACAGATTTGTTTGTAAGTCCCCAGGTGTTTCACCGAAAATAACCACATCGTCTGCAAAAAGAATTGTCAGAATTAGGTCATTCATATGTATACCCATGCCACCATTGTTTAGTATAAACTTCTCTAGATCTTCTAAGAACAGGGATGCTAAAATGGGTGATATTGTCTCCCCTTGCTTCGGCCCCACGAGGCTATTGTAGAATTCTGACATATTGCCAAAGAGTTTAACGCAAGATCGTACCGATGAGTACATACTTTTTAATATTCTTAACATTTCCCCATCTATTCCTGTTCGGTGCAATTTGAATTATAGCCCGTTTCTGTAAATGTCATCGTATTTTTTTTAGATCAAGAAAGGCAACATATAAACGTTTATTTTTTGAAGGAAACGATTTATGGTAGACCTCAGAATAAACATGGCATCTACTGTTGAATGACCCTTTCTAGAACCAAACTGTGCATCTGGTAACTTATCATGCGAGATGCAAACTCGTAAATCCTTTTGTTTAAAATAGACGTTTGTTTAAAATAGACGTTTGTTTAAAATAGACGTGAACAACTTTGAAAAGCATCTAAGTAGGGTAGAACCACGGTAGTTATTCACGTCATCGTTATCCCCCTTCTTATGTAACGGGGCTATAATCCCCTCTCTCCACTGGTCGGGGAAATGACATGAATCTAAAATCATGTTGAAAATACCTCATATATGCGGACATAAAATGTCAATGCTTTCAATTAGATATTCAATTAAAATAAAATCTGCCCCATGAGCCTTATTAGTACTCAATGTTTAAACAACCTTTACAATTTCGTTAATTGAGAACGGCTAGTCAAGCTCTTCATTAAACCGTTAAAATCATGTGAATTGCAAAACCGTTCAGACTCCTCATCCGTTGTCTGATATATCACATTATCCAATTTCCAACAAATTTTTCATAAAAGGCATCCACTGTCAACACGCTATCTATTCCTGCCCTCCGTTTCTTAAAATATTTCAAAAATTCTCTTAGCTTACAAGTTTTAAGACGCTCTATATCTCTTAACTTTCTTTTAACGTGGTTTCATTTCTTATTTCGAATTATGTTTTTAAACTTAGTTTTATGTTCGCACAAATTCTGCCGTGCAGTATACGTTTGACAGTGATTAAATGCATTCACTGCTGCGTCATATGACGTTTTTGCTTCACAACATTCAGCATCAAACCATTCTTTATTTTCAGATGGCGTGTTAACATTGAATGTACTCTTATTTCCATACATGACATCTTTAGAAAACAGCGGATCGGCAACACCTCTCAAAGCGTCAGTGAATCACTACTTCATTTACCGAGCCCCTCTGTCAATCCGCGCATGAAGCGATAATATCATTAAACTCGGACAGTCTACCTATCAAAGCTGAGCGGAACTTACTTTTTAATTCGTCGGACCATACTAATATTGTTTCTTTTCTACATGCACTTTTGTTAGCCAAGTTATCGCAACATAGTGAAAATGACAGCGGCACATGATCACTTCAGGGTGTTACCGATCCAATATCAAAATCCGCAATGCACGAGAAATCTCTTTCTCCTGTCGTAGTCAATAACTGACGCCCCTTGTGCCGAAACATACGTATAGGCCCCTTTACCGGCATCGCTACCTATCCGACCATTAATTATGCGTGCACAGGTGGCTTTACACAAGTCCAGTAAGCGAGTACCGAAATTGTTAGACATATTATCTTGCGAGGCCCTGTTAAGAAAACATCTGGTGAGTATCTCTGATATCTGTTACCCTAATCGCTCCTAGCCCCAAATGGTAATGCTAAGAGGGAAGAAAACATGTACTTTGTACTCGCATTTCAAGAGTACATGTTTTCTTCCCTCTAAACATTATCATTTGGGGCAAGGAGCGATTAGGATTAGAGATATCAGAGATACACTAAAACAATATTATTTCCTCTCTTTATACAAAATTTGGTTAAAGGTTAAGTTACAGTTAAATTGTACAACATGCTGATATGTTGTTCGTTGTGTTGGTACATAAACGGGAATGAATACATTAAGTAGAACAATGAGTTCGCGGTTTAGTTTAAATCTTTAAATTAAGTTGTGAAAAGAATGAAAACAATATAAGTGTCTCAAACGTGGTGTTTCCGAAATCACGATATTCTTGTATTCTTTTACGTTGACAGTTTTGAACAGAATTCGTTGTGTTCAGTGTTTGTACAATAATTAGTAAGTTAATTAATAGCCCAGCTATTATACACCCAAGCACACACATACACAAACATCCGCCCGAACACACACACGCAGAATCGCTCGAGCGCATACACGCACGCATTCACACACGCAAACACACATACACAGCACACACACACACGCACATACATATACACTTGTGGCTGATGTGTAAGCATTTACAGGTTCGTTTTGGGGCTTAAACAACATACAATGTATATACCATGTACGTACAAAGCACTAAAGAACTAATTCTAATATTTAAATATCGTCTCCACTTGAATGACTCTTTGAGTTTTAATACGCACGTACAATGTATCATACTGTGAAGAAAGATACATACTTTTCTTTATTTTATATATTATATGTATTTATATATTTTCTTTTCGACGTCTGTTCTTAATAAAATAGATAGACTGTTTTAATAAGTAATCCCAATGTAAGGTTATCAGATCTAACTCCCTAAAAGCTGGTTAAAATTTATTTCCTTATCAGTGGTTGAATGACAGAAGGTGCCTCTGTATACGTCTGCATTTCAACATATATTTCTAACTATAATAAAGTTGATGCATACCCTTTTATTCCAAATTGATACTATCAAAATGAATGGAAATGATTGCACTTGTCATGGCTTGTTCTTTTTGCCAACTACACAGTTCACTGCAATATGGCCCTCTTTTGAGACGTTAAGATGCAAATATCTAATACACCATTATTTAATAAAATAACTATATATTCCATGTCTGTCTCATGCATAAGCAAATGCTTCATTTTATCTGGCGGGATGTCATTGTCAATTATATTCAAGGAGATATTATAGATTGTGCTAACAAATGCCAATGTATAAGACATAAACCATTACGCATATATGATTTTAATCATACTTAAAGACAACACTTTACAATGCACAAATCTAAATCTGTGTCTCTATAATTATTTTGACTTTACGCCATTTGTTTCAATCACTTGCACAGTTTACGTACAAAACCAATGATGATTGCACTTTTGTTTCAGTTGGAGATTAGTACTAGAGAAAAGCAAGTCGGATTAAAAACTTTAAATTTAGATGGAAGTAGGTGCGTTGTTATTAGCATATTTTAGTTCATTATCAAATTTGTTTGCATTGTACATGCAGCGATGCTATATAAGATAGTATAGATAGTTTCCACATCAACGAAGATCCCTTATCTTGGCAGCCATCTTTGATGGTAACTTTAAGGGATTTTCATATGAATTGTAGAGAAGGGTAAATTTTATTTTCTTGTAATTTCTTCACTTGTGGTCCGAAAATTAAAGGCTTTACAACATTTGAAAGCTCGTATAATTCATATTTTTAGAATACAATGTCTTCACAATTGATAAATGCACACAGAATTAATACACAGAAATAAATAAAACCATTGGCTCATACTTAAAACAAAATAAAACAGTGTAACATTTTCAGTTGTATTCCTTTAAACTTTTAAACTATCAAAATATAGTTTTAATATCTAAAATACTTTATAAAAGCTGTTTAATTTGATATAAAATTCAGTAAAATAGACTGAAAAATAAAAACACAGAGGTAAGTTTAATACAGCACATATTTCCCAATTCCGGCTTGCCTTTGATTTTGCCCGCAAGGATGGTTTCTATAAACTGTCTTATCTTTGTGGTTGACATCACATGGAAACTATCTATAAAAGCCATTTCTGAACATGTATACTTGAATAATTTTGATAAGATCAAATTAGCGTCTTTATCGGAGGTTTACGCTGCTCAATGCAATATTTCTCATTATTTTACTCTACTGTGTATTTTATTTAAAACGTGTTCGTGAAACACTAATATTTATTTTTCTGATAATTTACTTGCATGGTAGTTTACATTGGTCTACTAACGATACACCGGTATTTGACATTAATTTTTACTATTATCAACACTGTACATGTATAATTGTAATTGGTCAAATTCACACAATGCCGAAAGGATATTTTAATCAATCTCAGAAGTACTACGGCTATTCAAAATAAATAAGTCTGCAATGGGTATATGACTTACTTTCAAAAATCGCTAGAGAAATGTTTGAATTACGTTGTAGCATGATAATCTTAATGCATTGTTGATTTTCTTGGTTTTTATTTAATTTTATTTTTTTTGCTTTTATCTTGAAACATTTGATGTCGTTATAGTATTATTAAATTATTAGCATCAGTAATGCATGCAATGTATTAAAGTAAAGATTATAATAGCCTTTACAGCTTCATTTGTATATGGCAGCTGTGTTAATTGAGTGCATTCAAGAAGGTGCGACGAATATAGACCAACGTGCTGTGATCACCTTATGAACGTTGGTTACGCCAACATGCAGAAGGCAACAGACGTTTTTAAAGAGGTAATTATTATAGAAAACAATCTAAATGACAACGATTTTCTTCACAGACAGAATCGCCCAAAATGGGTGGATGATTGACCCTTTAAATTTACGAGCATACATTATGTATCTAATCATTCTTGGCATGTAAACAAAGGAAACCAGGCATAATAAATCTAGCATGGAAAATATCTCGCTTTTAACGAGACATTTTGTTAAAAATAATTAATAGTACTGAATGATGAACGAATGACTACAATTAACTAATGATGAAAAGGTTGAAATTAAAATAACAAAAACAGATAAAACAAAATCGGATGCGTTGATCGAACCTGGCTTGTCTTATTACAAGTAAAACGTATAAACTGTCGACCAGTTTATCTTATAATTAACAATTAATCGAAAATGACAAACTTTGCAGGGGACCTTATGCTCGCGTTCGAAGATAGTAAAGACTTGAAACACACAGTTTTTACTAGGCCCGAGGGATTTCTGTTTACACAGATATCAGATTGCCACACAACTCAAGTTATTGTAATCTGAAAGTACTGGCACTTAAATTCTTTGTTGGTCATCAGATTGTTCAGTGTTATCAAAATTATTTGAGGTCTAATCTCGAAAATAATTACAAACTACTTACATAAAAATATTACAAGACCTCAGGTCTTCATCTTTTGAAAAATGAAGAAAGAGGATACACGTTTAATGTCAATGTCTTGTTTGTTTTTAGACAACAAAAGTTAAACATGTACATAATGGTTTTGATACAATGATGTACTGATATCGACTGACAGTTTATAACAAATCTTAAAATAACTTCTGGAAAACCTTAATGCGATCATAAAACGCTTAGGAACTGTCATGTTAAAACAGTTTATCCAATATTTCGAGTGCTTGAATCAGTTTTATTTTAGTTTTATAACAGCGTACGAATTTCTAGAAGGTTCTTTCTATCGGTAAGATGAATAAAGGAATGGGTATATTTTAAAACTTATGTTTTAACCGAATGCGTTATATAACATGTACATGTATAAATATATTTTATTCCAGTTTGTAAAGGTAATATTGAGAGAATACGATGCTCTTGTTAGTTTTTCTCTCATCGTTTAACCAGCCATTTAGTATTTGTGGTAGTAGACAATTATAAATATTGTAATTAATAACAACTTAATTGTGAAAATTTGTATAGTTACGGTATTAAGAATTAATAATCAACATCAAACAACACACTTAATATACATACGAAATAAACAAAAAAATCACATAGTCTATGTCTGCTTAAATACTAGGTTGTAGTTTTGCATGAATATCAATGTAAATCTTTCAGTAGTGAAGTCTACTGTCACAAATGATAAATAGCTGGTTTAATTATTATATATCTAAATAAATCTATGTGCTTCCTTTATCCCTTTAGGGCTGGTAAGTGTAATTGTCCACTGGTAGTAGTACGCCTTACATTTTTTTTATATTTTAAGGTTTATTATTTTATTTTGTGGCTGTATTTGCTACAATTAAGATATCGTATGCAATTTCGAAAAACAAAGCCGAAACAATGTAGAAATATGAAAATGCTACCTGCTTTCCTATGCTCAATAATGGAATGATCCTTTTAGATTAGAACTGATCATTTCTTTGAAAATGTGCGGATTTCTCTGAAAAAAAATACGGTGTATGTTTTCAGGGGAGGATAACCGTCTATCACGGATCATTACTTTTCTCCGCTTATTAACATGACCTGAACCTATATTTGTAAATTTCTTTATCGAAGACAATGTACTGTGTGCACGTCTAATGAAAAAATGTTCTGTTCTAGTGTGTTGTACTCTTTCAAACTTTCCTGTTATTAAACGAGTTTTGTGTTTCTGATTTTTGTTTCATTTTCGCTGTTATAAAATTACATATTATGTTTTATTGCAATATATTGTTCTATATTCATAAATATAATGAAGGAAGAATTTAGTTCTGAAAAAAAATACAGAAAATAAAAAAGGAACATTGAAATCGAGTACATTTATCATAAACAACAGGTATCCCGTGTTGATTACTTAAATGATAACTAATTTATTGAGTGAATCTTGAATGATAAATATTATAATGCAATATATTGTTATTAATTTTCTTTGACCGTGTACTTTTTATTGCTGTTCGTTTCTTCTTAGTTTTCTTTGGTTCAAGACCGATTTAAACGTTTATTAATGTAGAAATATTAACATATTTTATTGCGATTTTTTCTTTTCGGTTTATGTAATACTTCTCTTTTAAATTCTTCAACATTTCTGCACTAGGAAGTTAATTTAGTAGTATAATTAAAGAATCATTTAAAACATTACTCTTCACTTACACGGGAATGCATAGACATGAGGATTACAGGGATTATAAATTGGTGTTACGGTGGTGCATCGGTAAAGGCACAAGGGCAATAAGGTCGCAATCACAATTATATTTGAGACACTATTTGTTGACTTGATATAGTAGATGCGGAACCAATCTAAAATATAGAATACACAGATGTGGCATCTTACAAATGTTGTTAACTGAACCTTGCACAAAGAAGTTTAAGGATGATTGTAGCATCCTGTTCATGTGAAGATGGAATTGAAGAAGCAAAGTCCAATGTCCATCAAAGGGAATACACGCAACAACCCTTATAGGATGAACCAAATGACAACATAGATTACATGCACGGGGAGATTTTTTACGACCGACACTGCAGTTACAATTAAAAGTTTCCCGTTCAAACATGAACACCTCTACGTAATAAATTTCGTTTATTAAAATTGTCTTTCGCAGCAAAACCCACTCTTTAGAAGTGCTGAAATTGTATGGATTTTCATGGTGACATTTCTTATACATACCCTACGTAATAGGTGTCAAGTTCTTCTCTCTTGTTTATGAAGTATAAGCAGTTACCGCCTTGGAACGGTGAGTCGGCAATATGAACCGACTGGGGTGTTTTAACCGGTTTTACAGAGCTCTAACCTCGCACTTCCTGACGAGTTACTCAAATGCAAGCAATAAAAAGAAAAACGAATTTGAATACAAAATGTGTAAGCGCTGATATTTTCTATAAGTTGAGACGAAAGTAGTGACGTCATTGAAAAATAATGTCCACATAGTGCTTAGAAACGAATATCTTATTATTATAAATAAAATTCACTTTCTGAATCATGAACAAACATGACCAGAGACGAATAAATGGGTGTAGCATCCTGTTCATGTGAAGATACAATTGAAGAACCAAAGTCCAATGTCCATCAAAGGAAATACACGCAACAACCCTTATAAGATTAACCAAATGACAACATAGATTACATGCACGGGGAGATTTTTTACGACTGACACACTGCAGTTACAATTAAAAGCTTCCCGTTCAAACATGAACACCTCTACGTAATAAATTTCGTTTATTAAAATTGTCTTTCGCAGCAAAACCCACTCTTTAGAAGTGCTGAAATTGTATGGATTTTCATGGTGACATTTCTTATACATACCCTACGTAAAAGGTGTCAAGTTCGACTCTCTTGTTTATGAAGTATAAGCTCAATAGTGTCATCCGGCAGGTATAAGATGTTTAAACTTTATACTGAGGATATAGTAATTACAGAATACAAACGTTCCGATTTCGATTGTCTTTTGTTTGCTTGGCAGAAACTTGCTTAACACAACCTTCACATTATACACTATCTATTTTATTTTTTATTTTTTCACTCCATCACTTATTAATTTCTTAAATGTTAATCGTTTTCTCCACATCCATATCAATCCGCCTCTTTCACCTCTCTGCCTCCAAACCCTTCTCTTCTCCACTTCCTATCCAAGTTGTACATTTTTATTCTCTGTTAAACCACACCTATTTCTCACATTCTACCAATAAGCAGAATTATTAATTGAAAATGACTCTTCCATTGGTACATACAAACAATAATTCTCCTATCACATAAGTCTCTCATTCTCCAGCATGACACTAAGAATCATACTAGGCTCTAATTACCCCTTGTAGGGATTAACTCTGAATTTGTTACATCACTGCGATTAAGGGTACTTTTATCTGTGACAATATTTATAAGGATAATAAAGAATACTTGTCCAGACATAAGAAGGAAGTTGGTATCGTTTGATCAGGATTAGTTACATAATCTTAATGTACATCGAATTAGGGCCATGCATCCTGCTAGTGTATAATATGAAACGCAATGATACAGATGTATTAATGATTATTGATGACATGTAAACATTAACATGTTTTATCAATTTTGCTTCTCCATTTTTAATTGTTTTTGTCTTTTCCTGTGTGTGCTGGAGCGCGAGTCTATATTTACCGTTAATCTGCTTGCGACGTAAGTGCGAGAAATTATAAACGAAGACGATGTATTTCACAATCTTGGTATGCACACCTGCATTTGTTTATTCACATCTTAATGACAAAGAGTGCTAGTTAAGATTCATGTTGTATTATGTAATAAAACGAAACAATACACTTTATGGTTTTGAACTACTTTAATATACGTAATTGTAAGTGTCTCTTTTTTTTCTATACACAAGATTCTTCTAAATACTATTTTAATATTTTGATTTCAGCCATCCGAAATCTTAATCCAATAAATAACACAAGTTCATCTTTAGTTAGTGTTCGATATTATATGGATGTCAACGCTGTTATAAATGTCAACTGCACAAAAGCTTACATTCGACAATGTTAAGACAATGTCGGCTACGAAAAATTAAAGGACAAGGTAAGTAATTTTAAAGATCACAAAAAATAAAATTGCCAAAATCTGCGAAGTATATAAACCTGGACAATTTAAAACAAATCGTTACCCGTTGCAAACATGGCTTGTAAAAGCAAACTGGACTTAGGTAACATGAAAACGCCGCCGTCAAACTAGCAACGTTGTCTCCATCACCTTCCAGAACTTTTAAGGAAACATGGAAACTTGGTCACCCATGGTTAAAATATGACTCTGAAACTAGGTCAATGCTTTGTGATATTTGCTCTTAAAACCGTTTAATACTCGCTGTTCAGTAATGGAAAAAGAAAATGTGACCAGACATGCAATTAAAAGAATTGCGCGTTAACAAACATACATATACATACTACAAAAATAACATTGAAATTGACGCGTAAATTTGGCTCATAAAAATGGCTAATGAAATAAAAAAGTGGCTTAATTTTTTTCAAATTTAGCTCATTGGTTGACTCGGACCAAAAACATCCCAGGGGGAGCCCTGCAAAATGTATTCGTCGTTTAATTAATTATAGTAATGATAGAAGTTTCTTAAATGTGTGACATTTTTATGATTTGTTTAATTTGAATCTTGCTTCAGAAACTTAAGAATGACAACTCGCATTATCAAAATATTTTGAAATGTCGTTCACAAACTACGGATAAAATACAACCTCGGTCATTTGTCTTTAAGTGCATAGACATGTGTGTTGTTTCTTTTTTTCTTTTTTTCGTGTGTTTAGTTGTTTTTGTTGTTGTTTGTATTTGTGTTTATATTTGTTTTTTCCTAAAACAATTGTATTTTGCTGTATGTACGTTTCAAGTTTGTCAAGCACAAAAGGGAAAATATTTACAGACACATGTACTTTTTAGTGAGAAAAATAGAATACCAGACTGTATGCACATATTTGTCTTCAACAAGCTCGTTGTCTGAATTCTGCTCTTCACATGGATAGTTTCTCTTCCGCTGTCTTGTTTTATCATTGATTATAGTATCACTTAATATGTGCTTGATTTGTCACAATCCATTGACCTTGTAGCGTAGTGAAAACCATACGTTAAAACAACGCTTTTCAATATCTCATTTAATAAGTCTTTTGCCTGACATATCCAATACATTTTGCAAAACGATTCTACTCTTCCATGTTAAATACGGATAAAAGTTGATTGTTGCCTATTCAGAGGTACGTTTAAATGAAGAACTCAATAAAATGTGCATCAACTATTTAACTACGCAAGAATTGCACACTAAGGTATTTCTTTTCATTTAAATGAAAAATGTTTGGAGCAATATTTAAAAAAAAAAAAATGTGTCGTTATGGATAATGTATTTGTCACAAACTCAATGTACCAAACATTGACTTTTAGACCTATTCAACACTGTATATTATCGTGTAATTGGAATGTCTTCCATTTGTTGCCACTGACCGATAAGCAATAAAAAACAACATTTGATTCTATATAATGTATCCTTCCAGGAGTGATTTGCGGATAAATTTCAATTCTAAATGCCGGTGTTCAACAAACAGTAAATTACTTTTCGCCCTTTTCTTATTTATCCGTGATTTATATATTGAAATGATTACGCGTGTCTGATAATTAACTGGAACGTTTCCACTAACTAACATGCCTTCATCGCAACAGAACAGATCATGTTTTTTAAGTTATTCATGGTTTGATTTAGGCAAATATATTAAGTGTTCAACCGTTAATTTTATTTATTGCTTGATAAGTATAACTTAAAACTGGTAAGCTTAGGTCTAATGCTGTTGCATCGAAGATATTTTAATATAATATCGTTTGACTGTATGATCGTTGGGGTGGTTAAAATACTTTTTGGTCGAACTCCAAAGTGAACAGAGCAGTTAAGAAAAGCGATATGTTTTCTCGATTGGTTGACTCCATGACATCATAGCCTTTTTTTGGTAGCTTGTGTGCAGTTCTTGCACATTTTTGCCTTATACTAGTCTAATAAAATGTGTATAAAACTGTGCTATACCTCAATTATAAATTAAAATGTTTTAACGAATCAAAATATTGAGGTAATGAATTAATATTTAATGGCTGTGTGGTATCTACATTGCCGATGACGCATATTTATGCAACTTTGATGGTTACACACATTTGAATAGCAAGCATTGGCATCGGTGACGAAATCGAAAGCAATGCTGTGCTCACTTGATTGTGATCGAAAACAAGTGAAGAACAAATGGTAAATGAGAGTTATATATGCTATAAACTGTGTACTTTTCCATTCATCGTACATGTTTATCACTGAAGCCAATTAAAAAAATATAAGATACATAATGCACAATGATCTGAACAGTGTTATTTTGACAAGCGATGCTTCACAAGACCGCCGCAAAGAGTGCGAATAATAAGAAGTCATTCACCGTTGAAGCGGTTTTTTGCCGACATATTCGTAGCACATGGTTTTCACGTGAAATAGTATATAATGTACATGTACATGTGAATAGACCACGAATGATGTGTTAGTCCTAAATATATAGAAACCGGATCCTCCTTTGTTTAACTATCTCTTTTCACGGAATGGGCATTTGTAACTGCAGGAAAATTGCAGAAACAGTTGATAATGGTTTTAAAAACATTTTTTTTTCTAAATGGCAGCAATGTTCAATTGCGTTCATAAATTATGTTTCCATTAAGCGAAGCACGCAATCTGGTTCAACATCTCATCATGGAAATTTTCTCCCATTATAAAGATATTTATGAAAGCAAATTTCAGTTGTTAAATCATGTGGGTGTAAAGAAAACAACTCATATTTGTATTCTTTTTCATAACTTTCTGTGAATATATTTGTTTTGTTGAATTAAAATCGTACATAAAACTTCATTAATTTATGTTTTCTAATAATCTCGTATATTGTTGTTTTGGTTTAGAAAATTGTTTGCTGTTTCGTATATAGAATAACCGTTATTTGTATAAATCGGATATATTACTTTGACAGTATTAAAATGCCAAAAGAATAGTCAGTTGTCAGTTTCTGAACACTCAATAACTTTCCAAACACACATTCTTGCTGTACGTATTACTTTCCACAGAACATGTTTTATAAGTCAATAATCCGACTTCAAAGATAGGTTAAACCCTCATTTACACTTAAGGGAAAATATTGATATACACCAACAAAATGATCATGTTTCTGTATGAATATAGCCGCCGACTTTATAATCCATTGATGACTGAAGCTAAAACGTCGAGCGCCCTGGAGCAAATAAATGTTTTAAAAGTTTGACAATTAATGTTTTCCAATCTCCCAATTTTCAGGAATACATTTCATAGAATTGTTATATGGAGCACAGTATCTTTCAATAAGGAAGCTTTCTTTAACATGTATGTGTTGAATTGACTATGTCATTTGGGCGTACGGCTTTGAAATATATGATAAAAGTAATAAATGACAATATATCGTTTTGATGCAGGTATCAATGTTGTTGTGTGTTTTGATTTGTTGCTAGACCTTGCTTAACTTAATGCCCTGCATCAGATTAGATAATAATTGCATATAGATTAAAGTAAAAAGTTAAAGAAGCATCAAGTAGTCAAGTTCCATTTACAATTGATTTTAAATTGTACGCACAATAACATGTCCCTTTATGATTTGTTATATATTTTTCCGAAGGTCAAATCTTTCAAACTGCTCAAAATATTTTGAAATGAAAATGTTGTTTTTTTCGACACAAGGTTTTATGTATTTCTTCAGCAAGGTCACATCAACAGTAATGTCAAATAATTAATACGAATGGAGCAGGCTTCTTTTCATGGCAGTCTAACTTGCTACAACTAATTACAATTTGTAGCTGCGTACGCAATTTTTACCATTCTGGAAGGAATTGTTAAAAGCACATCAGAATATGCGACATTAAAAATATAGCATGCAGGGCAACTATAATTTGAATGAAGATACGAACGAATAAACAAGAATTTTGCAGTAATGATTTCTTTTATTTTACGTCAGGAGCTTTACGTACGCGCGTACACTAGCTTAAATAGTCACATAATTACACCGATGCATCGCATTAATGACAGTTAGGTTACTTCTGTAGTCAAATATTGATCTTAGGTTTAATTATCACAATACTTATTCTCCTAAACAAAAAGCTAATTTGTGGTGTACGTGACCAACCAGTTTAAAGAACCACATAATAATAATAATTTTTAGATTTTCATAATCGTGATCGTCTAAACTACTGTATAACTAAGCTTGTACCGCTTGCAGCAAACGCAGCAGCGAAATCATCCGCAGTTACACGAAGGTCTAATTCCTACTGTAATTATAAATAACCACCACACACGTGGATAAAATAGCTCGGTCAAAGATAGAAAGACTATCTCATCTCGTCGAAGCTATCTCAATATATATCAATAATAATAATACTAAAAAGATACAAATGTGTCAGTTATTTCCAAAATGTCAAAATGCCAAAATCAAGCTACTTTTATTTATTGCTGTTTATTTGATTTACTTCACATGTATTATTGATGTCGTCAATGGACAGATGACGTATTTTTTATATTTTAATGTGTTGTTCAAAGTAAAAAGTAAACGACTGTATCGTTAAGTTAAGGGCGTGGAGGTTGTGTGTGTGTGGGTGGGTGGGTGTGGAGGTACTGATAAATGTTTACACCTCTTATAAAAGGTTAAAGCACGGCTTAAAGGTTACCTTATATGCGGGAAACTAGTCAAAGGTCTTCCTTTTTTATGAAATGATACACGGTACCATCCTCTTATATCATGACATGTTTTGTCAGGCATGTTGAAAAGGAAAAATAAATATTACGTGTTATATATAGCAAAATAATGCACGGAATGATGCTACAACCGAGATGTATTACATAAAGTCGATGAGAAAGGATACTGATAGTCTTGTTACATGTACATATACATTTCATACAGAATGTACATATCTACCCAGTGGTAAAAGATTTTCATATTCACTAAGTTAATCTCAGTTTGGTTGCTGCATGTACGCACGTAACGAAATTCGAGGCTGAAATAAAAGCGGATCAGTAGTCTGGATTGATGCATGAACGATTTTATTGAGCAACATTTGTTTAAAAAAAGTGTAATATTTCATCGATTTTTATCAAAGTATACAGAAAATGAATGTATGCGTCTTAAAGAAATTTTAGCAAGAACTCTGGAGAAAAATGTTTCGATCATTTGCTGAAATATGGAAATATGGAAAGCATCTCTGACGTTGATTTCTCTTGTATTAGAATATCATACAAATGACTTGAAACTCAGAATTATTTGTGCGTCTGACGATTCGTTTGTAAACTGTGGGATAATATAAGTGTCATTATTGGAAACGTGATCTTGACAAGCTAAATGGTGACATGTGAATATCTTGATAAAATGATGTATCAATAGTGCTGTTAATAAGCATCATCGTCAAAACTATGTTACAAATTTAGTTGTACCGTCTGCAGCAGACGCAGCAACAATAACATCAACAGTTACACTTGGTTCTAATTATTACCCTAATAGAAATACGACCACACACGAACATAAAATTGCAAATAATAACCTAATCAAAGGTAGAAAATATGAATCCGTCACCTTTGAAGTTATATATTATGTATCCAAACACTATAATAAGAATATAAAAAATACATATGTCATCAGTTATAGATATTGCCTTTCTCCATCGATTTCATGTGCCCTTTTCTTTTTAATGATTCAATGGCAGTTGTCATGAAGGTAGACGGAAACTTCATATCTTATTTCATTGAACAATATATCTACTTGTGGACTACAGAGATCAGTTACCAAGAATAGCTTATGCTTCTACCATCAGTATTAGCCACTAACAAAAAATGCACTTACTGCCAAGCGTGCCTTGTCGATTGCCCTTTATAAAACCGATCATGGATTTCACTTCCTACGGGTTTCTTCTGAAACTGGGATCAATCAAATTCAAAAGTGGCACTTTATCTAAGCAATAAGCTGAGAAATGTTTAAGCGGAATGTTTCACTCGAAGAAAAATAACACTGACTCGTAGAAAAAATGTGTGAAAGTTAATTTTCTATCCACATATTTACTGACACTAAAACAGAAAATGCAAGTCAAAAGGTGCAATTCAAGGACACACCTCAAGTGTACGCTTAGTTATTTCCCGTAGAATGTAGACATGTGACTATGATTGCATCATCCAGGAATTGGCTTACCATATTTAAAATAATTTAAGTGATACGTTAGTCGGAAAAACAACATATACTGAAGGAAAAAAGTTTAGCAAGTTTATTACGACTGTGGTTTTCGTCTATAGATCAATGTGACTAAAACGTTTTCGTATTGACCAATTGTGCCTATCCATTGACAACATGATTTCCCCTTTTTTTAAACTACACCATTATGTAAGCGTGCAACGTAACTTTCACAAAAATCCCGAGCAGTATGTGCACAGCAAAACGGACGATCCTCCGCGGGTCACAAAGTTCTCTAGGAGTCACTCCTTTCTGAACTTGCTTAACTTTTTTCCTTCAGTATATATGCCGTATTATATATACTCCTTTGACATATATTAAGGTTATTAACATTGCTCTTTCTAATCTTCTTGGTTTGGAGTTTAGTTATTATGCCGAATGCTAAATTACCCTTAGAATATTGTATGTAAAATAGTATGTTAACACACACACACAACACACACACACACACACACACACACACACACACACACACACATATATATATATATATATATAATTCTATAATCGATTATTTAAAGACATACATATCCACTGTTACACTTATGCATCTTTATATAAACCATATACTACCTGTTCTCGTGTCTGTACACGTGTCTGAACACGATACTGCCCTTTCGCGGAATATTGGCTGCTGAATATTAATATCCAGATTTACTACGTACTTAACGTTTACAACTACTTACTGTGATTTAGTATTTACACTTCTATGTTCCTTGGAAGAAAAAGGAGCATACTTACACGTATAACTGTTGTCCAAGGCGATTACTAAAAACAACCCTAAACCATGAAGAAAATAGTGTGCGCTTTCTTATATAAGTCATTCTAATTTGTTAACCTAAATCTTCAATGAAATACTATTGGTGGGGAGATAAATTCAACAAAGTAATAGACACATAAAAACCAATCGCCAGAGGATTAAACATTTGATGCCAATTTAATATGACTTTGCTTTGTTGTATATATTGGCGAACACTAATTGTCTCGTACCTGAATTTCTCACATTTGTAAGTATGCACGTTGATATCATCACTGACATTCCGTGACTGATTCTGGGAAATCTAACTGCATTAATTTACATATAAAATATAGAAACAGCAACTATATAATCCGATGACTCCACCTACTAACTAAAATATTTCCTGAAATTAAAACAAACCGTCAGATGATTATAAATTTACAAATAAACCTATTAGAATAAAATAAGCTCACAATTATTTGTCTATAATAAACAATGTTAATAGGCCTACTGATAATAAACTACACTAGTGATTATAAATAACAATAAAACTCAACTTAATTCCATTTACAAGTTCACATATATGTGAAATAATTATTCCTTAGTGTAGGTCTAGCAGAATACTTTACCATGGTATTCTGTATGATTTTTTTTTTAAAAGGCTGATATGAAATTGTAGCTAAAAGGTGGAGCATGGTCACAACAAAATGAAAATGTATTGCGCTGTAATGGGCTTCTGTAGAACTCTAATGCCTTACTTGAAGGAACTGTTAAAGGTATGCTGAATATACGGACAAGAACAATAAATCCACTGTCTAATGTACACTTGTTATCATTGTTGGACATTCTGACACAAGTGCCATTTTCTGTGAAGTCCCAAACTACAGGGATAACGAAATTGTCTCGACTATAAACACTTTACGAGTTCTCTGTATTACGTTAAGTTATAAGATGGGTAGACGTAGCTAGACTCCGAAAGACGTCCTTTAAACCTTAGGGAAATCATGGACTTAATCAACATGACCTTCTTAAATACTGGCTGAATACATCAAGTTGCGGCGTAAGAAACTTTCACTTTCGATGATTGTCTATAAATCTGTCTGACCCATTTACTGATATAAATACAATAATCTCCCCCATCATAAAGGATAATCCTGCACTTCACTAACAGAAAGTTCCAGCATGAACACTTTCACAATAGAAGGAAACCAATACACCAATGGGCAACGATATACACATTTATTCTATCTATGGACTGCTACATTAATTTATTTTTAATAAAAATACTTCAATGTGTTCAAAAAACATAAGCATTCATTCTATCTTGTTCAAATTTAATATGCTTCTTTTAATTTTTTGATCAATTACGTGATCGCACGTGACCTCGGCTTTCTTTTTTCATATACTTCAGTAAGCCTGGAACATTAAAATTTTATCCTGATGAAGATCCCAGTTGGGTCGAACCGTTGTTTAATAAAATAGTTTACTATAGCCGATGTTGGTCGTTAGTTACCCACTTCTTTATTTGTAATGATATTAACACAACCTAAGGCGGTAACCTTTAATGATATTAAATGATCTTACATGTAATTCACATTGCTTTTGGTTTTATTATGGTCCATTTTGAATTCAGTATTAACTAAAGTATACACTACGTTCATTATGTCAAATTAATTGAAAGCAAAGAAACTGATCTTACATATATAGCCATCGATGTACTGCATTGCTTGCAATTGACCCTTTTACAGTCAAGAACTTGCATTGCTTTTGAATTACACGATGACCGGACAGGTCGTTGAGACTATATGAAAACAGTGACTTAAAGCCATAATTGGACAGTCACTGTTGGATTTCTTGTCTCTTCATCTCTCCAGTCGTGCCCTATATAGGTGGGACAACTTGAGCAGTCTCCATACCCTTTACGTGAGATTGCACAGTAGGTATAACATCGGGATTTTTTTTGTACCTTTATCTTATATAATATGTCAACTGCGGATAAATCCTCGGCGTTTTTGATATGTTTTTAAACGTATTAACTCTAAACAATACTACGTTTAATTTTGTTGATTTTCTAAAATTCTATTATTTCTTCCGTATTATTTACATTTCACTTTTGACACTTTTGGCATATGACGTCATGGCATTTATGACGTTAGCATACTCGATCGATTAGTGTCTTGAAACAAGACCTTGTCAGACAGCTGCGAAATTGTCGTATTGCCTGCAACATTATTGACATATCTTGCATTATTGCGCGTTGCACTGTTAATTCAAGTATACTTGGCTGTTTTCTCAGAAAATTACCAGGCAAATGAAGTGCCAATGAGATGCGAATTATAGTATTGTCAGTTATATTTGTGTCCTTATTGAAATGTTATTTCATAAGATACATCGCTCTCCAGAGCGGCACTAATATACTTTTTGACATTCGTGTTTCCGACTCTATCTTCATGATCGGCTGATCTTTCTATTAGCATTTTACTACTAATAACATTATTCCATTTAGGTTTTGCTTTGATTTGCTTGTACTGAAAAAAGTAATATGTTTTAATATTATAACTTCACACTAACGACGGGTTTTGATAAGTATGCATCCTATACTACAGAATAATGTAATAATTAATATCCAGATGAGTAGATGTAGAAATACTCTCATGGTAATTTTCTTATCGAATTGCCCTTCTAAGTATGCAAGACTGCCCAGCTGCTCAACTGCAGTCGGAGTGATGCTTACATAATTGACTTTTGTAATGTCGCGGGCGAATTTTCTCCTGCACTCATTTGTGAAATCAGTTTTTAGGCTCTTCTCTGGCACAGATTGGTTTGACTTTCATTCGACTTTTTTCTACTTCGATGGTGTTGTACTTTTAAGGACGTAGACATCACGGTAATTAAGTAAGTATGACTTATTTAAGCAAGGTTTTCTTTTTGTGAGTATATTCACAATGGATACCATTTGATAAAAACGACAAAAGGGCCATTTTCTTTTAAAATTCACCCTTTTTTAATTTGTTTGAAATATTAAGAACGAATACAAATTTAGAACACGCAAACTGTTTAAGTTTGACCGTTTATATCAATGTCGTTGCGTTAGGCAACTTTTATAAAGGTTTGGCTGCATTTTTGGGGTCTATCTTTTCCTCCCATTAGCTCCGAGATCGATGCCTGAGCAATTGCAGAGCAATATAGATGAGGTCGGAACAAATAAATGAGTGGAGGCTTACGCTTGTTATTTTAAACTAATGACGTCAGTAAAACATAGATGTCAAGCATGATTTTGGTAAGTGCGCATCTCTTTAAAATCACAGTACATGTAAGAATCACATTTAAATTAGGTTTCAGCTGTAAAAAATATTGACATTTCCAGCATTATATTTAACAATTTCTGCTTGCTTCGCCATATGTGGTCAAATAGTTACACGTGTTCGAGAGACAATGCTAAAAAACACCCACATATAATGGCTCCTACGTTTTTGTGCGGTTTTATAGCAACATACATGTAATAGATTATCCTAAGTAATAATATAATAAAAAAGATAATCAGAATAAGCTTTCAACTAACGAGAACCATCTCGGAAAAACGTAAATGATTGTGTTTGTGGTTAAGTTATAACTAAGTATACCTGTACAAATACGCACTGTTTTTGAGATTATGATGTGACATAATTAATTACAAAATCTATGTGCAAGAACTTTGTTAAAAAATTGTAAACGAACAAGTGTGTTAAAGAAGAATAACGCCTAGTATTGACTATATTAATTTTAGAAGACAACAAATCCAAGTGCAACCCTATGTGGTATATAGAGTTTTCAAATCCAGCCCAACAAGAAAAATCGTGCTGACAATTGCTAAGCCTTGATGCGAAACACCAATCATTAGACTACAAACGTGTGCAGAATGAGCGAGCTTAACTCCGCACAATATAGTGCAAGTAGTCGCGATTGCGACATGACTACGAGTAGAAGACATTAATTCCTCTCAAAAAGTTGAACATACGGGCCTGTTTAACGAGTCAATTGTTATTACCTGGCAAACAAACTTTTAATTTTATATCATGTTTGATTGGAGCCCCATTAACTTCGAAGCCTTAATGAAAAAAACAATGTTTTGTCCTTATTAATAAAAATATATGATAAGGTCCTATGAGCATTGCAACATATACCAGACCCCGAAAAGGGACAGGACAAAGGTATTCACATGCAAGCTAAATATAAATGTGATGAGTCGTTTAACAAAACAAGGAAAACCCAGCAGTTACCTTCTTGGAACGGTTGGTCGGCAAAAAGGACCAGCTGTGGTGCGTAAACCGGTTTAACAGAGCTCTAACTATGCACGTCCGGATGGGTTTCTCAAATGCAAGCAAGGAAGTAAAAATACATATATCCGAATGAAAAATGTCCATGCGCTGACGTTTTCCAAGATATATTATGACGAAATATGTGACGTCATCAAAATAATGTCCACATTGAAGAGAGATATGTAACTTTTCTGTTAGAAGAACCACACACAATTGTTGATTGTTAGTGATATTGATTTTACTAAAGAAAAGAAAGTCACCAGAGAATTGTAAATGGTTGTAGTATCATGCTTGTGTAAAATAGAATTAAGGAACCCAAGTCCAATGTCTATCAAAGTAAATACACGTAACACTCCTTATAGGATTAAATAAATAACAACATAGATTATATGCACGGCATGATTTTTACGACCGCCACTTTGCACAGGTAACATTGTTGTAAATCTTGCTTTCGATATGTATATGATTGTGTAATCGATCTTCAGTTTTGAAAATATATTCTATTAATTATGCCTAGGTATCTTTAACTAAACAAAACGAACGATAAAAACTGCAGTTTTTTCATTGCTCTTCTTATAAGAACATATATAACTGATATATTGTAAAGTATTATTATATACATGCTATTTTTAACTTTGTTTGGTAGTTCACGCTTTTCTTGTGTGTTCTTTTCTTCTTTGACTTTCTTTCTCTTATTAGTATAATATGTATATATATATACAGACATCTATCTTTTTTTTTTCTGACTGACGTTTAAGGTGAATCGAGAAATGACATAAGATATGTTGCTTAGAGACTTCTTAAAAGGACGTTAACATTAACCAAGGCGGCAACTAGTACTCTTCGGTTTAGGAGTATTCAAAAAATTGAAAAAAGCCCGGCCTTCTTGGAGAAGAGAACACCGATATTTACCTCATCCGTAATATCAGGATGTAAACATGAATTTGGCACCAATTTATCACAGATGGTAATAAACTAACACAATTTAAGCTTTCCAACAAGATGAAATAAGTTCGTTTTTTTTGGTACTTATAGATCGTGAACTTTGAAACTTTGAAACTTTTTAATATATATAATTAAAGAAAGAAAGAAACAAACAAACATTCTAAATCTATCATCAGGATAACCTTATAATAATCATAGTCTATAATATTAAAATATAACGTATTATCAATGCACAGAAAAACACTTAAGTTCCTTTTAATATAAATGGCAGACGCACAGAAAACAACAGCATAAAGTTCTTGACAGTGGTGATATACTCTTTAGATAAACAATTAATTAAGCACTACATATCTTAGGAATTTGACTAATCTAGACAGGAAAACATAATATTAAGACAATTTTTCTCAAAACATGTTTATAGTCTGGCTAAAAGTCTCATCCACATGTAATAATATTCTGACCCCGGTTGTCCACCGGGGAATGTACATATATAAAGCTAACGTTATTGGCATAATATGGCAGAGATTTCAATTCGAAATTGCCCTACCTTGGAACATTTATAGCTTTTTAAAATGTTAAAAACTTTATTTTAAAGGCAGGAAATGAATCTCAATAAGTATATTCGAGAAATGATTTCGTTGTCTTGCAGAACCAAATAAACTGTTGCAATACTATATTACTCTTAACAATATTGTATTTCTTAGATATGGTATGAGCCATAGCAAGAATTTGCGACATCCAAGACAACGCAAAGAGAGTCCCCTGATGAAAGCCAAGTGAGTAGGTCAATGAAACTTATAATTCGCATAATAAACTAGTGACCACAAACATTTAATTCGGCAAATTTCGATGGTATTCCAGTTCTCATGTTTCATAATTAAAAATGCAAAACATCGTATTGCCTGCTACTTCGAGGTCTTCGTTGTCTTTGGCTAAATATACTTTTTTATGAAATAATCACAAGACATGGATAAAAGGTATTAAAAAAAACAACTTTAAATGTGCATTTAAAACACTTTCTGCTAAAAAGGGAAGAGTTAAGAGTTATTGTTCTGCTTGTCCACATATACGTTAAATCAACGAAATACATCGCATGTTATAATATTTCAAACAAGATAATAAACTCTCGATTTAGAAATGATACATGGATTGTGCCGAGAAAAGGAAAATGTATGTGGTGAGTAAAAAGCAACTATCTTGGACAGATTTAGCCAAGATAGTTCTGACGGCATTCTTATATGCCGAATTTGCAATGCCGTCATCTCTGTATGTGTAAAATGCTGTTAAAATTTACTAACAAGAAACTCGTTTGCACATAATCTGCTGCTTGCAAAACCGAACATGTGGTAAATATCTTAGACAGATTTAGTCATTATTCGCATTCAAAGCAAATAAGAAGATACCTTCTTTTTCTCGGCACCGACCCTGTTTTATATTATCTTGCTGAAATAAATAAAGACGGTTAAAGGGGTAAAGGACATTGGTTACAGAATTATCTTTTAGTGTTCATAAAACTTCATCGCCAAAATGTCGTACCGATATTAATACCCAATGACTAAGCGATAGAGTTTCTAAACATATAAACATTTCATTTTATGCAAATATATCCCAAATACTGACATAAAATGTTGTTTAAATTTTTAAAAGATTGACTGTATTCAGTTAAAGATGTAGATGTGTTCTGTTTTCGGAAATGTACACCGTGTTGTTGCAAAAATGTTAAACATTTCTTAAACTTGTTTTGTCTCAGACTATGTATTGTATTTAAAGATTGATTTGACGTTTTATGTCGCGTGATGTTATTCGCTTAATTTCAGTATTTGGTACACAGATTTGCAATGTTACTGCACTAATTCGGATCAAGTGTAGTTGAAACATAAAGTTTATGAAATGTACACTGCTTGAACCTACAAGTTGTCTGATGAACCCATTGGTTTCATTTTTGTTCTCTAGATTTAATGTTGTTGCTTTCTGGCAATATTTTTGATTGGCCAAAACTGCCCTTCTGTTTTCATACAGTTTGTGAAGACCAGATCGTCGGGGTATCTTCCTTATATCATGATTAGGATTTTATGTAATCTTTCGTTGGTGTCCTGTAGAGCTACATGTTACAACGTCTCTATGTGTCGAGATCACACTCTGTGAAATTTCACTCGATGTTTAACATACTTGTTCTTTATTGTACATCACCAACAATAAACTGAGTACAAACAAATAAACAATTGTCAACGAGTAATATATTTTAAGACATTCGTGAGCCATTTTAAGGCTGATTTCGCTTTTGAACGGCACTCATTTCCCACGTTGGTGTTTTTATTCACCAATGTGCACATGTTCTTGGTTTTATCAGTAACTAAAATTGGATAAATGACCGCTAAAGTTTGCAACTAATTATTCATTTGTGGGTCTCATCAACGCTAGCCCACCCTTTGTCATCAAAGTAACAGGGACTGAATTCATGGGATCGATAGCAGTAAAAACTGAACGTGTTATTTTCCGTGCATTGGTACGTTTGTGCATACTTTGCTGCTCGTAAAACGCATATAACGCATTTTATTTTAAAAAGGGAATGTTTAATCATTCCTAATTGGGAGGTATCATTTTGGAGAAATAGGTACCTAAATATGTGGGTTAAATTTACACTTTCCAAAATGTTTCATTTAAAAAGGCCATTTTTAGCCATACAATTACATGTACAGAATCAAGCATTCTGACCAATACTGGGCAAAAGGACAACATAAATAAGGAACAACATGCTACAGTATTAAAGTTTAATATAGAGAAGAAACTATTCTGTTATGCCAGCATAACAAGTGAACATGTACAGAAAATACTGTCAATTTACAATTCAATAAGAAAATCTATTTTGTTATGCCAGCATAACAAATGAAAATGTAGAAAAAGAACTCTTAGGCCAACATACTATTGAATAAAATGAACTGTTACGCCGGCATAACAAATGAAAATATACAAAAAGTACTGTTAGGCCAATTTACGATTCAATGAGAAAAACTTCTCTGTTATGCCAGCATAACAAATGAAAGTTAAGAGCAAACTGTTAGGCCAGAATAGTATTCAATAAGAACACACTGTTCTGTTATGCTGGCATAACAATTGAAAATGTACAGAAAATACTGTCAGGTCAGTTTACTATTCAATAAGAAAATCTATTCTGTTATGCCGGCATAACAAATGAAAATGTAGAAAAAAACCTGTTAGGCCAGCCAGCATACAATTGAATAAGAAAAAAACCTGTTCTGTTATGCCAGCATAACAAATGAAAATGTACAGAAAATAGTCAGGTCAGTTTACTATTCAATAAGAAAATCTATTCTGTTATGCCAGCATAACAATTGAAAATGTACAGAAAATAGTCAGGTCAGTTTACTATTCAGTAAGAAAATCTATTTTGTTTTGCTAGCATAACAAATGAAAATGTAGAAAAAAACTGTTAGGCCAGCATACAATTGAATAAGAAAAAAAACTGTTCTGTTATGCCAGCATAACAAATGAAAATGTACAGAAAATAGTCAGGTCAGTTTACTATTCAATAAAAAAATCTTTTCTGTTATGTTGGCATAACAAATGAAATGTAGAAAAAACTGTTAAGCAAGAAGACAATTAAATAAGAAAAAAACCTGCTCTGTTATGCCAGCATAACAATTGAAAGTGTACAGAAAATAGTCAGGTCAGTTTACTATTCAAAAAGAAAATCTATTCTGTTATGCTAGCATAACAAATGAAAATGTAGAAAAAAACTCTTAGGTCAACATAATATTGAATAAAAAAAAAACTGTTACGCCGGCATAACAAATGAAAATGTACAAAAAGTACTGTTAGGCCAATTAACGATTCAATAAGAAAATCATCTCTGTTATGCCAGCATAACAAATGAAACTTAAGAAAAAAAACTGTTAGGCCAGAATAGTATTAGACAAGAAAAAAAACTGTTCTGTTATGCTGGCATAACAATTGAAAATGTACATAAAATACTGTCAGGTCAGTTTACTATTCAATAAGAAAATCTATTCTGTTATGCCAGCATAACAAATGAAAATGTAGAAAACAACTGTTAGGCCAGCATTCTTTAAATAAGAAAAAAACCTGTTCTGTTATGCCAGCATAACAAATAAAAATGTACAGAAAATAGTCAGGTCAGTTTACAATTCAATAAGAAAATCTATTATGTTATGCTGGCATAACAAATGAAAATTTAGAAAAAAAACTGTTAGGCCAGCATACAATTGAATAAAAAAACTGTTCTGTTATGCCAGCATAACAAGTGAAAATGTACAGAAAATAGTCAGGTCAGTTTACTATTCAATAAGAAAATCTATTATGTTATGCTGGCATAACAAATGAAAATGTAGAAAACAACTGTTAGGCCAGCATTCTTTGAATAAAAAAAATCTGTTCTGTTATGCCAGCATAACAAATGAAAATGTACAGTAAATAGTCAGGTCAGTTTGCAATTCAATAATAAAATCTTTTTTGTTATGCCGGCATAACAAATGAAAATGTAGAAAAAACTGTTTGGCCAGCATACAATTGAAAAAGAAAAAACTGTGCTGTTATGCCAGCATAACAATTGAACATGTACAGAAAATAGTCAGGTCAGTTTACAATTCAATAAGAAAATCTATTCTGTTATGCTGGCATAACAAATGAAAATGAAGAAAACAACTGTAAGGCCAGCATACAATTGAAAAAGAAAAAAACTGCGCTGTTATGCCAGCATAACAATTGAACATGTACAGAAAATAGTGAGGTCAGTTTACAATTCAATAAGAAAATCTATTCTGTTATGCTGGCATAACAAATGAAAATGAAGAAAACAACTGTTAGGCCAGCATTCTTTGAATAAAAAATATGTTCTGTTAGGCCAGCATAACAATTGAAAATGTACAGAAAATAGTCAGGTCAGTTTGCAATTCAATAAGAAAATCTATTCTGTACAAAAACCGATGTGCAAGCATTTTACTTAATATAAAGAAATGTTTTTTTTCTATACTGGTGTTACATTCTAAAAGGTGCAAAGAAAGAGCAATGACATAATATCATTAAAATGTACTCATACAACTGCCTAGCCAATATGTTGAAATTTTACAAGAAACATTTGCAATTAATATTATTTAAAAAGCACAGACAGTGCTATGTCAGGGTACAATACAAAGCAGTTGAAACAGGTTACTTTAGCAAAACTTGAACAGAGCAATGATACTGTCATGCTGGCATAAGAAGGTCCTGCTATATTGTAAAACTGGCATAATGAACACTTATTAATTTTTCAAAAAAAGTTACATTTATAACACTCACTAAATGTGGCAACAATTTAGAATAACAAAATCTTTTTATAACAACAAAAATATTCTGTTTAATAACATAATAAAACCAGTATGTAGTTAAAATAGCACAAATAAAGTTAGGTCAATAACAGTTAAAGTATGCTGTTGTTTGTGGTCCATGAAAGGTAATGAAATTGCAACAAATATGCAACTCTATAAATAACCAGTAGACCTTTATAACCTAAATTGTTTGCCCAGGAAACTATTTTACCTGCTACAGTCTACAGGCTTGCTTTATACAAAATGAATGAACTGCAAATTAGCTTCCAGAGATTATAAAACCCTCTTGGTTTGGAGCTATTTAACCTAAAGGAAACTATTGCAAATAACTTTATTGCCATATCTAAAGCTTGGTCTGTATGGACTATATGTACAGCACAATTTTACACTATTGGACTTAAGTCTTATGGTAATAAACCAAGCAATTAGCAAAAAAAAAAGAACTTGATTCGTGAATAAAACTGTTTTCTTGCAGTTTTATGTCTATTTTTAGAAATTAAAAATATGAAAGACTTAAAAAACTCAACCTAAAGTTAAATCTCTTGAATATTGATATAGCTGTTGGTTGATGTAGAAGTTTATCCAGTAACCAGCTGGCTGTCCTTGTAGGTTCTGTGTTTCTGTCTGATAAGTCATACAATTGTTTCCATGTACCAAATGCATTTTGTTGTTTGAAAAGTGTCCACAAACATTCTATGTTCTTAATTAATTAATTTTTAATTGTCTTCTTTCTGGGATTGACAATAAAATGTTTTCTTTGAAGAGGATTCCGGGATTCTTCAGACCTTCCCTTAAAATGCATATAAGTCCAACCATCAAAATGTTGAATATTCATCATGTAGCAGTTGAGTTGTTTTTAGCTATATTACATGTCAGCTATATTATCCTTTAACAAAGACTTTATATCAAACATCAAAAGAAGAACCTCAACTTTTGGCAAAAGTTTTAACAAGTCATCATGTTTCCAGGTCATTAGCTCCTAGTGTTTTGGAAATGACACAAAATGCTGCTTCAATATCCTCATGTGTATGGCCAACATAAAGGAAGGACAGATGAACCTGAAAAAATGACACTTTAGACTTAATGTTAAAGAACTGACACATTTTAAACTTAATTTTTAAAACATTTTTAAATTGTCCAAACTGTAAGCTGACTCATAAAACTATTTTTAGCTAGTTTGACTGAAAGTATTCTCTACAGAAATCATATTATCCATATTCATGTTATCTACATTGTTATTGAAAGAAGAGATAAATTATTTCTATACCAGGTTTCGCAAGCTGGAAAAAGATTAAGATTTTCTATCATAATTATAAACAATTAAAGGTAAAACTGTTGTAACATACCTCATGGAAAATTATTTTCTCCACCAATAACTGACAGAAAACCAGCAGTATTTTGTTTTTATTTTTCCGCCAGCAGTTGTCAGTCTGCAGGTATACAACTTTAGAGAGGGTGTTGCCCTGAAAAGCAAAAATGGAAATCAAGTATAAGTATAAATAGTAACAATATATGGACAATATTGTAAAAATCATAGCTTAAACTAGCTCTTTTCTAAATTCTTTGTTAAAATGTATGATTTGAAAAGTCAGATGATATACTAGACTCTAGCACCCCAATACTTCTATAAATGAACTTGTATTGTAACTGTAAACAGCTCTCTGAACATATAATGTGAACCACAAAACTTCAGTGGCCATCCTTGCTAAGAATGTTTCAGAATTCCTGACTTTTGCCATTTCATTTTACGGGTAGCTGTCTAACTCACAAAGACGCTTGGTTTTTGCTAAGAGAATATAGCTACTGATTATTCGAACGCTTGTGAGACACGGACTTGTTTAGAGAGTTATCCATCGACAATTTTCGGGGAAGAAGTGTTTGAAACAGAGACCAATCGGAACTCCTCGGGTTTTTCCGTCCTCGGGACACTCATCCCGTGAAGGGCTTTTAATTAAGTGATCTGTTGTTTATTTAAATTACTTACAAGTGTTATATAATGACCTTTAGCCTACTGACAGAGAAAGGACACGTTGATCTGTTATACCCAATCCGTTTAAGCGGGGCTCTACGAAAGAAAGAAAGGAAAAAATACAATATATTTAAAAACCTAATATTTTTTCCGTGTATACATCGGAACAAAACAACAACAAAACAATCCGTTTTTATTTTTATAATGGTTAAAACGGACCACATTGTTCTTGTGGATCGATCGGGTTCCTTTTACATCAGATTAGAAATAATAACTTTTCATTGCTTGTTTTAGTATAATATCTTGCTTTTATAATGTTCATTTGATAAAAAAAATATTTGCTCTTGAAACATATAAAAACCTAATATTAATCCACGTTGTTTTGTACATCTATACATATTTTTGCCAAAGACTAATATCTTGCAGACCTTTCCACCTATGACTCACTAGGATAAAATAACAATTTTAGACCAAATACACAAACATTTACTTACTTGGCAATCTGAAAATAATTTCTGTATCTCTCCTGTGCTGTGGCTGTTTCTAAGTCTATTAATGAGCATGTCCGGGGCTGTCTCTTGTGCTCGTAGCTGAACTAGAATCTGACGTGTTTGTCTCCCAATTCACACTCAGGGCGATAGGCTGTCCGAGGTCAAACCTACTGACGAGCTGTCGTCGTAAGTGGTGTTCCAGAATGCACGAACAAACTGCAGTAAATAGTGTGTAAAATAACTAAGTCTGGAAAACATTGTACCTGGCAAAATCTTTAATTCTTTATTAGTAATAAGGTTCTGCGTCAACAATAAAATTCGACATTAATAAGCATCGCTGAGTGTTGTAAATTGTTACTTTGTATTTACAATATTGTTTATCTTGAATGAACTGCCATGGATAAGCCGATTCTAGTCAATCATTAATCGGCATATAACTCGACAAAAAATAATAGTTGGAACTTTAGTCAAGATAAACCTTATTCAAAATTACTGAAGTATCCACCCGAACAGTCTCCTTTCTCAACATAAACCCTTTGAATATGCTATTAAAAAGGGGCATTTACTCACCAGTAAAAGGAAAATTCCTCTCGTCATGACAAGATGTTCAACCTTTTTTTAAATCCACACGCGAAGTTCGTGCGAGCCGTCGAGTAGTGTGTATCTGCGTGGAAGTACAAAGGGATCACGTGATGTCACGTTGTTGGGAGGAGTGGAGGGGGCGGGGGGGGGGGGGGGCTGTAGTGGCGGGGATTCGGAAGTCAGTGTGGTTCGCATGGCGATAGTCGGTGCTTATGGTAGGCAATATTTTTGTAACAGGGGTTTTGGAAAAGAACCATATCCAGGATTTTGCTTTATTGACGCAGATATTATGTTAAGTATCAGTCGCGAGAAATAAACACATACAAATACTTACCTTTCTTTTATATTTATTTTTCTTAAAATGGTCGCACTCAAATTTTCGGCAAATTGCCTTCTTCAATAGTTGAACACTAACATTGTTGTCTGCTTTTGAATAGCAGCAAAAGTATCCTGGTTGTAATTGGGGTGATTTTTTAATATGGCTCCGCCCATGACCGTTTGCAAACATGTAGAGAGAGCAATTGTTTGTGGGTGTGAGCGTTTTTAGAAAAAAAATATCATTACAACAGATCCCAATGGAACAATTTACAACATTGTTTCTTTCCTTTACAATAATAAATAATTCCTTGTCGGGTTGGGAATTAAGTATTATATATTTTTTTGTTTTATAGACAAATGTGTTATCTATGATGCAAAAGACTGCATGAAATTCATTTATTTTACATTTAACATTAGATTATTTCATAATTTCTTCTTTTCAAACAGTTTATGTATCAATAAACTTATGTTTTAAAAACAAAATACCTTTACTTAGTCAGTGACTGAATTCCTTCATAAATATTGATATAATGTAATAAATAAATAAATCTATGTGCATACATATATTCCTAATCCTGAAAGTAACTTGTTTATTTTTTCAAATATAACGAGTTTGTATTACGGTTTACACGTACATTGTTATATTTGTTACCAGGTTTATAAAAAATAATCGGAAACCAAATCATCCGACCCCAGTGGTTTTGTTAATTAGCACTCATGGCGTTGCATGCACACCCACCTCACCACCCCAGCTGCGAGGGATGTCACCCCAGGTCAACACCTATCTCTAGCCTGTTGTAGGTTGTTATCAGTACAGTTTCCGGCCAATAGCCATGTGTTTAATAACCAGACATCGGACAGCACTTTAAAGGGACTTGGTCTCTGAAGTTATATAACAGTGGTATCAGTTTTGATCAACACAAATATATTTGAAAGCTATATCTTTTATGTTGCCTATACTATGCATTACATTGAACAGAGTTGGTATCTGACCACAAACATAAAGCTACACCATATCTTCATAAAAAAGAAAACGTGGATGTTTACCGTACGACAATTTGGAGGGGTCGGACGAAATGAAGGCTATAATAATACGGCGATGACTGAGGTGTTCCGAGTGAAAGTGTTAAGGGACTGTTTTATAACAGTCAAAGATCAATGGTCAGAGCATGCAAGTATGCGTTTTGTTTCAGTAGGTACGGAGACCTAGTAGGGGATATCAGCTGTATTGCGTTTATGACGGAAGTCATTGTCGAATTCTATTCTGACTGGTCGTTTTTTGAGCATGACTTCTAATTAAAATGTGACATAATTGCACAAATCAACCAATTGTTCGTTCGTATCTACACCACCAGCTAGCAGATTCTTGGTGTGCACTAGTTTTTGGACGGACTAACATTAGACAATTTATTCGTCCGGAAGGGAACAGTGTAAATATGACGCATGTTCAAGAAGTGTGGTTTTTCGACGTTATTAAATCTAGTGACTGGCGACAACTTGAAAGGAGAAGTTGCGAGAGTGAAGATGAAGAAGAATTTGAAAATGGTTAAGGTATGTTGAATTAAAAAATACTGCTCTATGTTTGCAAGTATATTTTAACTTCAATCATAGACATTTATTGAATGTCTACTTCATTAATAAACACCACAGTGCATTCAATATGCTGTGCTTTTATTCACTTAATTTAAAAGATCTCTTAAAATCCACGAAGCTATCTTGTTAAATGTCATCATTTGTTGGGGGGGGGGGGGGGGGGGGGGGCTCCTCATCCCCTCACCGCATGGGTTCGAGTCTCGGTCAAGGCGAGAACTTTCATAAGGGGAGGTTGTCCAGCTAAACTGCGTTGCGCCGGTGGTTCTACCCAGACGCACACACACACACACACACACAAGCAACAACAACAAAACAAACAAATCATTTGTAATAGTTTTCTGGTTATATTTGTTATAGTTAAAAAAATATAGTTTTGCTTGGTGGGGTTGATGACAGTAACAAGTTAATTAAACTTTAAAGTGAAATCCACTTCTTATTAAAAATCAATCCATATCCATTTTAATCCCCATTTCATTTTTAGAAACATTGCTTTAAATGAGATGGAGTTATTTGAATCAATTGCGTGTTGTTGCTTTTGTTCATTTTGAACAATTAATTTTTTTAAATACACTAGTATTATTTAATATTCATAGTAATTTTAACAGAATGAGGATAATTCTTTTTGTTGCTTAAATGACCCAGGTTATAAAATTGTTTACAGGTGCGTGGACAACTTTGATTAAAGCCGGGTAAATTGGCATCTTTTGTCTAAGTGTCAATTAACATCCATAAGTGTCAGCAGTTTATCATAGTTTGGGGCAGAGGTGAATTTCAGTTATAGACCAGCAGGTGTTGGAGGGAATGTCATGTCATGTAGCTACGAATGGTAGTTAAACCAGCAAATCAATACACTGGCAGGATGTTGGTAGCAAACAACTTGGGCTGGCGTTTGTAGTTACATTCATAAAATGCTTAAACAATTTTTCCTAAATAAATAACACATACTTTTAAATTGCATTAGATCACTAATGAGTCTACTGACCATGATTTGACTACCTTATACATACTTTACAACAAATAAAATAATAATCAGGGATTGTCAAGTCTAGTCTTAAAAGATGTTTCATATAAGGCACAAGTTATAATAGTACATTTAAACTGTTTATGTTTTTAAAATGGTTTAGGCAATCAAAGGTCCTCGAAAAATTATCTTGGCCAGTATTTAAAGGGCATTGACCGAGGTTGTTAACCTACAAGTTTAAACCAGTGCCAAATTTGATTATACGTTATCAAAAAATTTTAATTACTGAATTATCTCTATAATTTTACTTTTCACTGAGAAACACCAAGCAGTATATTTTTTGTTTGAACACCACTTGAAATAATATTACTTATCAAGAAGGTGTATACAATTTCTTTTAAATATGTTAACAGGGTGTTTTGTCTGATGGAATTGCTTTGTCGGCCTTTAAATCTTGACCACGGGTTGTTCTATCCACCTAGACAATCATGACATCAACCACACTACACATATTATATAAAATATGGTAACAACATGTCAATCAGTTGTGCCAATGGTATCATGTTAAGTAATTATCACCAACTATGTAGATGAAATGTTAGCAAAGTGGGAACATAGAAAAGATGGCAGGGGTGGAACAATACCCTCTGACAAAATCAATTCATGTCATTTTAGCACCCCCCTGGTCAGTATTCACAGGTGGACAAAATGCCCCCCCCCCACACACACACACACACGTGAATTGTCCAAGATAGATAGAATTCGTTAACACCGCCTAGTATAAGGAAGAAACCTTAATATCACTAATAACATGAGGGGGATTGTTTTGAGTGTTTATTTTATCCACCTTTGATAATGCAAGATTATTTTGAAGGTTTAATTTACTTTTTACAGTGACAGAAAGATGTGGGGGAAAACGGCCATTAGAAGCAGAGGTAACAATTTTCCCCATTCTCGTGTAGTTTCTTAAGAGCTTTCGTTTTAGAATAAAAAACATTTTAATATTCAAACTGAAATTAATATCCGAAATACTGCATGTGGAAAGTTGATTTTCAATTGTTATGAGTACAATTAAAATGTGTGCATACACCATGCTTGATGATTAACTGTATACTTTAAACAAATGTCTAAATTGAAAAGATAGTAATGTAGATATTTTCGACAAAAACTAGGATGTTTGCTGTGATATGTAATAGAAATATTTAAAATGATCTGTCTTTTCTGGCACCAGATTATATCAATATTCTGTAATTTTTAATAAATATTATGTACATGCACATGGATGAAGGAGAAAGTGGTCATTGGTGGTGACATTTTCTTTCCTAAGCCCAGTGTAATATATTATTTTAACTGATGTTGTAGCAGAGTGATTTTTCACTTGCATTGTGATAACTTCTAATCCATTGTTTTTAAGCACTGAGCTAAAACTTCAAACTATTTTACTAGACACCATATTAACATGGGTTTGAAAAGGCAAGCATGTAAAAGCCTTCTGGATCGATGACGATGTGGAGTTTTGGCTAGATGCACAAGTCTTGCACCGTTTCCAAATGGTAAGTAGTTCATTAACTTAAATTATAAGATATCAACATTGGTAAACTTCATTGATAATGCTGACCTCAGAATGTTTTTTTTTACAAATCGTAGTAAGCTGAAGACTAAATATTTGCACCAAATGTAATAAGATTTGAAATATTTTTTAAGAATGTGGTAAGTTTCAAATTATTTTTTTGACACTAGTTGCAATAATGCTACTAATATGATTTAATAATCAAGGTTTATCAGGTTTAATTCAGTTGGGTTTATCAGATTATCAAGTACAGAGATCTATCGACCACAAACCTGCGAACTTGCAGTGTTTACTCTTTTTCTATTTTTTAACCAGTTATGTTTTGTTTGCAGGAAGAATTAAAGTGAAGTACGATATGGACCAGTGATTTTCCATTCTGCATAAGTCCTCGGTAATGGAACAATAAGAAGATCCACTCAAACACGCTGGTGGATGTCCAGTTATGATATTATTTACAACACAATTATATATATTATACTATCTTATAAAAGAAATTGTACCTCACTGTATAAATCATGGTATTCTTTGAAATGTTTTCGCAATGACTGCCTGAACACAATTTAGTTTGTTATAAATATTGTAAGAATATGTTTCTTCTTAAAACTGTCATAATATTATGGTTTATTTTCCACGCACTGACTGCAGAATATAATTTCTTTTGAATATGCTAAAATTTGGTTAAGTGTTCTAACCATAATTATTATTGTAGCACATGTACCAATCTTTGAAATTGTGTGGTTGTAGCTTATTTTAAATATAGCTCGGAGATATAACAAAAATATATTTGTTGACATTTTTAAATTTAAATTGTCTTTTGTTTTCGCCATATCTAGATTTGAATTAGGCCCATTTACATAATAATGCCACATACAAATTAAATATAGCTTTACCAACATTTGAGCTCAATTGAGCTATTATGATCGCCTATTGTCCAGAGTGTGTTGTTCAAAGAAACCATTTTTTCTCATTTAATAATATGTCGGACTAACGGTTTTTCTACATTTCAAATTGATATGCCAGCATAACGGAATAAATTTTCTTAGTGAATAGTAAATTGGCCCGGCAATGTTTTTTGTACATTTTCATTTGTTATGCTGGCAAAACAGAATATATTTACTTATTAAATATTAAACTGACCTGACAGTAGTTTTGTACATTTTCATTTGTTATGCCGGCATAACAAAATGGTGTCTTCTTATGCCATAGTATATTGTCCTAACAGTATTTTTGTACATTTTCAGTTGTTATCCCTGCATAATGGAATAGAATTTTTTATTGAATAGTAAGTTGACCTGAGAGTATTTTGTACATTTTTATTTGTTATGCTGGCATAACAAAATGATTTTTTCTTATTCAAAAGTATGTCGGTCGAACAGTTTAATGTTCTACATTTTCATTTGTTATGCCAGCATAACAGAATAAATTTTCTTATTAAATAGAAAATTGTCCCGACAGTATTTTCTGTACATTTTCGATTGTTATGCTGGCATAACGGAATAGATTTTGACGGGTTTTTTTTTCTTATTCAAAAGTAAATTGGCCGAACAGTATTCTTTTACATTTTCATTTGTTATGCTGGCATAACAGAATAGATTTTGACGTTTTTTTCTTATTCAATAGTAAATTGGCCTAACAGTATCCTTTTACATTTTCATTTGTTATGCTGGCATAACAGAGTAGAGTTTGACAACGTTTTTTTCTTATTCAATAGTATTTTGGCCTAACAGATTTTTTCTACATTCTCATTCGTTATGCTGGCATATCTTGTACATTTTTAATTATTATGCCGGCTTAACCGAATATTTTCTTGATACTGAATTAAATGCTTGTCTAACAGTATTTAGTGTATATTTTCAATTGTTATGCCAGCATAACATAATAGATTTTCTTATTGAATAGTATGTTGGACTAATAGTTGTTATGCCAGCAATCAGATATAGTAAATTGGCCCGACAGTATTTTTTGTACATTTTCGATTGTGAACAGTTTTTTTTATTCAATAGTAAATAACGATTAAAGTATTTTTTGTACATTTTCATTTGTTATGCCAGCATAACGGAATAGATTTTCTTGTTGAAGTTCCTTGTTGAATAGTAAATTGGCCCGACAGTATTTTTTGTACATTTTCGATTGTTATGCCAGCATAACCAAACAGTTTTTACTTATTCAGTAGTAAATTAGCCATACAGTATTTTTGTATTTTCAGAATAGATTTTCTTATTGAATTGTAAACTGACCTGACTAGTTTCTCTAGATTTACATTTGTTATGCTGGCATAACAGAACAGTGTTTTTTCAATTCAATTGTATGTTGGCCTAACAGTTTTTTTCTACATATTCATTTGTTATGCTGGCATGACATAATAGATTTTCTTATTGAATTGTAAACTGACCTCACTATTTTCTGTACAAGTTCACTTGTTATGCTGGCATAACAATACAGATTTTTTTATTCAATTGTATGCTGGCCTAACAGTTGTTTTCTACATTTTCATTTGTTATGCCAGCATAACATAATAGATTTTCTTATTGAATAGTAAACTGACCTGACTATTTTCTGTACACTTCAATTGTTATGCTGGCATAACAGAACAGTTTTTTCTTTGTCAATTGTATGCTGGCCTAACAGTTTTTTTTCTAAATTTTCATTTGTTATGCCAGCATAACATAATAGATTTTCTTATTGAATTGTAAACTGACCTGACTATTTTCTGTACATTTTTATTTGTTATGCTGGCATAACAGCACAGTTTTTTTTCTTATTCAATTGTATGCTTGCTTAACAGTTTTATCTTCATTTTCATTTGTTATGCCAGCATAACAGAAGAGATTTTCTTATTGAATTGTAATCTGTACACTTTTATTTGTTATGCCAGCATAACAGAATAAATTTTCTTATTGAATAGTAAACTGACCTGACTATTTCCGTATATTTTCATTTGTTATGCCGGCATAACAAAACAGGGTTTTTTCTTATTCAATTGTATGCTGGCTTAACAGTTTTTTTCTACATTTTTATTTGTTATGCTGGCATAACAGAACAGTTTTTTTCTTATTTAATTGTATGCTGGCCTAACAGCTGTTTCTACATTTTCATTTGTTATGCCAGCATAACAGAAAATATTTTCTTATTGAATAGTAAACTGACCTGACTATTTTCTGTACACTTCAATTGTTATGCTGACATAACAGAACAGGGTTTTTTCTTATTCAATTGTATGCTGGCCTAACAGTTGTTTTCTTCATTTTCATTTGTTATGTCGGCATAACAGAATAGATTTTCTTATGGAATAGTAAACTGACCTGACAGTATTTTATGTACATTTTCAATTGTTATGCCAGCATAACAGAACAGTGTTTTCTTATTGAATACTATTCAAGTTTGCTCTTAACTTTCATTTGTTATGCTGGCATAACAGAGAAGTTTTTCTCATTGAATCGTAAATTGGCCTAACAGTACTTTTTGTATATTTTCATTTGTTATGCCGGCGTAACAGTTCATTTTATTCAATAGTATGTTGGCCTAAGAGTTCTTTTTCTACATTTTCATTTGTTATGCTGGCATAACAAAATAGATTTTCTTATTGAATTGTAAATTGACAGTATTTTCTGTACATGTTCACTTGTTATGCTGGCATAACAGAATAGTTTCTTCTCTATATTAAACTTTAATACTGTAGCATGTTGTTCCTTATTTATGTTGTCCTTTTGCCCAGTATTGGTCAGAATGCTTGATTCTGTACATGTAATTGTATGGCTAAAATGGCCTTTTTAAATGAAACATTTTGGAAAGTGTAAATTTAACCCACATATTTAGGTACCTATTTCTCCAAAATGATACCTCCCAATTAGGAATGATTAAACATTCCCTTTTTAAAATAAAATGCGTTATATGTGTGTACCAGCCATCCTCATAGTTAGCCTTTGAGTTTTATTTTACTGATTCCCGTTGTAAGATGAATGCGATAGGAAGAAGCGAAATATGAAATATACTCAGCACAGAGAGCAAAACCTACCTAGGGTTACTACATATTCTAGAAATCGTCATCGTTTGGCTATATATAGAGATGGCATAAAAATCAAGAATCGTTGTGGGACAGTCTAACTACATATAGTTTATTATAAAGGTCAACTGCCCTTTTTGTGTTCGTATCTAAATCATCGTAAACATGTATATACTTGTTTTTGTATTAACATTTCTACATGTATGATTGTTTAGAGATTTTTTTCTCACAAAGAAGAATTATGTGATGTACCAATATGTGCTCGTTAAATATTGTTTATCTTTTGGTCTAATGAAAAATTGGCACCATTTGTAGGTTTAATTTTATTTTCCTTTTGATTCAATGATATTTGTTAATAAATTGTTTCGCTTCTTCTGTATTCTGAAGTCCCGATGTCAAAATCGATTCAAACTAAAAATGGCATATCCGTTAGCGGTATTGTCAGCCCTAAACTGTTTGAAATTCACTGGCGTCGTATGATTAATATCACCACAAATCATGATAAGCCATAAGACAAAATTTACACATGTAACTGACCAACGATGGCGGAGTTCATAAATGTGTAAAAATGTATTCTAAACAATATTGATTTTACATGATTTTTATGAATGGGCTTTTGAACGGTTCGTCTTAATACTTTTAATTCGCTTTATTTGAATGTACATGTACATGCAAATATGTATGTATTTTACATTGTTTTAACGCCTCCGGTATTATTTTATAAATACTTTGTTATCAATATGCCAACATGTTCTGATGTACACGTTGCTTAATGTTGAAAAAAAAAACAAATAATAAAGACAAATATACTTTGTTATGACATATTTACCTATTAATTCCTTGTTTAAAATCACAAGTAAACATAGAAAAAGCAGGTATATTTCATAACTCGTATCACGGTTGCGTCGATGTAATTATGACGTTCTTCTTGAAATCGAGGTAACGAAGTAGGACTGTATTTAGAAGTATGTTTGATTGTTTTAAATTGTTGTATATAAATAAGGTCATATTTTAAAGGAACATCACTTTGCTCATTGCAGAACATTTAGTATTTGATAGAGCGTATTTACGCGTGATTAAGCACAATCTAATTTTCTAAAACAACGGATCCAGGGAAAATTACACTTTCTCATTTTAAACTCACTATATATGATTTGCTTAAGAAAGGTCTATAAAAACATAGCTTTCATTAACTTTGTTCCATATGAATTGTTTTTTGTGCAAATGGTTTGTTTTAAGAACATACACGTTATGTTGGTAAAGCATGGTTTTGAAGAACGGATTTGCGACATAGATTTATATGCATATGTAGCATATAAATAGTAGAAACGTGTATGTAAATATTATTGCTCGTTTCATCGCATTGACACAATGTCCGATTGGCGACATCCATACAACTGTCGGTGAAGGAATACGTTGGCCATGCGTCTGGCTACAACCGCCGGCGCCCGGTAGGTCAGCTGAAGTATCTCCCTTCTTTAAAGTTCTCGCGACCGGCACTTGTGTCCACTGACACACAGGGACTGGGATACGCTCTGCCACGATGCTATACTGCCTTAGTGATATGTAGAAGCGGCATGCAACTCCTAGTAGCAAATTTTGGGTGGTCAGTTACATGTCACAAGCTGCAGGTGGCGGGTGTTCTGCTGTTGTCTCTGACAACTAAGATATTGTTACGGAGCTTTTCCTACGTATGCCCTACTTCTGAGACTGGTAAGTACAAGTTTACAACAAATCGAAACTTGACTTAAAGTGACACTTGAATGTTTTATGTATTTCCCATCTACATTAAACATGCGTATTTTCTATCACATACGAACCATTTTGTCAGAACAAGTAATTTTCTTCTAGGATCACTCAACACTTTTCTCTCGAGCTGTCAGCATTGAAAGCTCATTATGCATCAACTTTCCTAAAAACGGTTTCACCATTAAGTGCTGTGTCCTACAGCGAACGGATTTATGTGGAGTTGGTTTTCCTCATTGTGGTAGACATTTTCTTTTCCACTTGGTTCTTTCGACGAATATCCTAATATCTAAGCTGTTTAGCTTTATTTGACACATTTAAAATAATTATGCTTTGTTAATTACCCATAAGCTTTCTGTTTTATATACCCAGCAAGTATAAGACTATGTCCTGATTCTCAAGTTAACTGTAATTACATATTCAATATATACTGCCATATGGTATTCAATCTATTTTAGGCGAACGTTTCTTTTCCAGGAGTACACTCTTAATGCCACATCATTGTTGTGGTTGATCACTAATTCACGAAGACATTTATTGTTTGGTTAGTACTGCACAATCAGTGGTTATCCAATGAAATTAATATTTTTCGTCTCCCGCTCTCATGTCTCTGATGATAAGATGACTAAATGCGTGTGTCATCCTACTATTCAAGGTAGCAGGTTTAATGGCACTTTATGACTTTATTAAGCATTTTTTCACCTATGTTTTAACAGGTTTTCAAGACTGATGTATTTCGAAGCTTGTCGGTGTAGATTGCGTCCTGTTATTGGTTACAGTACTGAAAATCATGAAATTTGACAAACGAAACGGAGTGGAAATGGAACGTTTTTTGTTTCCTCTTGAAACGGAAACGGAATGTTATCGAAATGGAAATGCAACGGAGCGCTAGAAACGCTTGAAACGGTGTAAACGGTATTAACGCTATAACCGGAGCGCTTGGAACGCTAGAAACGGTAGAAACGCAAAAATCGGAATGCTCGTAACGGTAGAGTTATGTTCACTACCGCTTCAAATGTTTTTAGGTCACCCGATTATTTATAGTAACATTTCAACCGTTTCTTTGTACGAAATAAATTTATAAATTTAAACGAACACAATAACTGACTTCAATTTATCAACACAAACGCGCTTTTATATGTACTCTGCAGAAGGAAAAAGATAAAGCTTTATTAATATCAAAAAATCGTATTTATCAAACTCGTACATTACAGTTCTGAAACCGCACAAGTTTTTCAAGTAATCGTGTATCGTTAAAACAGAAATTGCACTAAAAATCACTCCGCACGATAAAACACACAATTTAACTATAAAACTGCGTTTCTGTCGAAACTGATGTTTTAATTAATTCCAATGAATAGCTTAACATCCGGCTTGGATCGACAATCTTAGTCTTCATTGTTTGGCATATGAAGATAGTGTGTACACAGCTGTCATTACACGTATGCGCGCGCAATGTCGCAGCATTTCCCGAGTTTGAATTTTCGCTAATTACTTATTATTTTGTAGCTACACGGTCCGTTCCCGGATCAACTACGCCTATCATTTTTGTGTGAACACACTTGCTTAAAGTATTTTTCATTTACAAATAATGCATTGCGTGGTACAAAATGAAGCTGCTTAATAAAATTAAACATCAACCAAAAGAAGGTAACACATCTCATATAACACAAAAACATAAAACAACTAAACATAAAACAAACAAACAATGATATGTATTATTGCAAGGTGTGATCCAATCAAGAACCAATAACATCCTTCCCGGCACTCAGAGCCAATGACTAGTATGATCCTAAAGTTCAACGTCTGAATAACCATAGATTGTCAAATAGTGCACGTATACAATCATCGATTGACAGTTAAATGAAACAACCGTAATAAAAACGAACTTATATCACGTCCATTTACATGATAAATATTAAAGACATAATAATCATTACCCCCATTAAATTCACCTGATCACACATGATCATCATCAGGATCCCATATTACTTGTATAATCACCACTAATCATCATCATCATCAGCAGCAGCAGCAGCAGCAGCATCACGATCTACATCATAATCGTCATGAGCATCAGCATCACTCTAACCGTTATAACCATTTACATAATAATTATAAACAGCATCGGTATCACCGTCATCATTATCAGCAGAAGCAGCAATAGCAGCAGCACCGTCATTTGCATCATCATTACTTTAGTTACAGGGGTATAGATATGTACTTTATTTTACCTTGCCTCTTTGTCAAGCAAAGTTTCTTCTGCTTCTAATTTTAATTGTTATATATCTTATAATGAACAATGTTGTAAATTTGGACAATGGTATAAAAATTCCTATTTCTTAATGCATAATGCTTAATGCGCTGTTACATATATAGAATTAATCGGAATTCCCGGACTGCGATTAAGAATCTGCATACAACTTTTGACTTTACTTGACTTGCAACTATTTGAATGAGGGTCTACCCGCCTGGCTACGTTTTTTTTCACATTCATGGCTTGAATGTTCTATGCCAAAATGTGGTCTAATGAGGGTCCTACCGGATACTTATTTTTTGTACCCATTTGAAGATAGAAATGTATTAATTTAAAATATATCGTTTTGTAAATTGATATAATGTTTCTCCATGCGAGTGGATAGGGTTCTTACCATCATAAAGTTCTAATCTAATTGAATCCCTAATTTTAAGACATGAGCGGACACCCCAACTAATTAAGCAAATTGGCAGTTTTATGACACCTTGTTTGTCTAGTGGACAGGAAGTGTGACCGTGTTTTGGCGTCTTTTCCACTTCGCAAGTACACATTCATCCTTTATGCAGCTGTGTTTGAAAATGTCACCATATGGCAGTCGTGTGGTTTATGACCTTCACCTTTTAAAGAGCAATATGCATTGACTTACGCGAGGACAACAAAAAGGACAAAACACTAAGGTCTACAATATCTTTTTTTGGCTCATAAAAGGACCTAACGCTATATTTAGTAGTACCCACAATGGTGCACCCTTTCCCCACCTCACTACTTTTTTCGTTTAAGAAGAGGAAACATGGATGTGGGGATTTCTTATAGTAAATACTACATTACTTGTCGTTTATTTTTGTAAATAATGTTATCAAGAGAAGACACATTAGGGACCACGGTCTAATGTATATTTTCATCTCGTGTCTATTGCAAATGTATTATTTCAATAGCTCGCCTATTTTTTTGTAGTTAATCCATACCTTAAATATGAATAATACCTTTATAAAAATGTTTATGATCATTCAAAGGACTAAAGAAATTTGTAAGGACATTTATATAAGTAAAAACATGCGCAGTCTGAAATATTACTACATAGTACAGTTTTCCCTCTCCACTCTCATTCCTTTAGAACTTATATTTATGCCGCGCAGGTAAATCGTCAATAACGTTGCATATTCTTTTTCATAGCACACACCGTTCACGCATACTTATCATTTTTTTCCCTCAACAGTACCCAACGTTCACACCCTCTCTATCTTCTAAATGGCAGCTTGGAGACAATTATCGATCGATATCATGTTGCACAGTGTTGAGAGAAATAATAGGTCGGTCAATTTGAAACAAAAAATTTCTTTTCGGCGCCTTCAAATGATAGTGACTGGCGATTGTTTCCCAGAATATTCTTTGATGTTGCAGTGTTAGCCAGAGAGCCCTCCCCTCCATATAGAAATTACACCGCATCTAAAGATTTATTTGTTCACCGCATTTATTTGTTACAACCTTGTAGAAATTAAAATCACAGTGATGTAATTAGCGACTCCATGTTATAAGTGCGTGAACAATGTTGTTAATAGCCGTTAATTGGCGCTAATATCTGCAAACCGAAAAAAAGTTGTTTGTTTTATAAGACTTTATGTATGTTCCTGTTTTCGGCAAAACAGCACGTGTTCATGTGTATATGATATAATCATTTTAACGATGAAATGTGACTGTAGTGAGTAATACTTTCCTAAAATTATTGAATATTACACGTTACTATCAGCGAGACGTTAAATCTAAAGTCCGCCATATAACAAATTTCGGAGAGGGGCAAACATTCGCCTTTTTATTTTGGCAGTGGGGGTGGGGGTAAACGCTGGGCCTTTTTATTTGAATGACCTTTTTGTTTGAAGGGGAGAGAGGGTGGCAAACGTCCGGTCTGAACTTACAAGGGGGGGGGGGGCAAACGTCCGGGGTAAGTTTTTTTAAAAAATGAGTGTGTCATCGTCCGATTTTAAGATCAGATCACCATTACGCTTTTTTTACGGATTAACACGTCACAGAGAAGTTACTTTTTAGGATACTGCGTGTGTGTGGACTATATCTAAAAGTTATTTCTTGTTTGTTTATTCCGGGATATGACGCCTGGAGAAGACAAGTAGGTAGGCATCTTCTAAATACTGCACTCCCTGAATTTTGAGGATTATTTGCAGGTGCTGGTTTGTTTAGGTTATTTTTTGTCTGAGATATCCCTCCGGGTGGCTGACACTGAATATCCTCGTCGCAAACAATCTACTGCCGATTCCTTTATATGTGATGGAAGACTTTTGCCTCTCCCTAGAATGTTTACTTCTTTCGTCCTTTTGCAAACAAACCCGAAGTACTTTACATTTAGAAATTTACTAAACGAAATTTTAATCAAAATCGGAACGGAGCGAAATGGAACGCTAGAAACGATAGAAACGGAAGATACTTTAGAAACGCTGGAAGCGTTTGAAATGCAGCGCTGGAAGCGAACAAAACGAAATGGAAACACAACAGAAGCGGAACGGAAACGGAGCGGCGAACGCTTCCAACTGAAATGGAAACGAAACGGAGTGAAAACGGGAAAATTGTCAATTTCGTGATTTTCAGTACTGTATCTGATGTTCCAGGAGACCGATGTATGCAAAGAAACCACGGAATGTTTATCCATTTATTATGGAGATGGTGACATGCATTTAGTGTTTTATCTATTAAATATCTTAATAGTAATAATAGTAATAATAATAATAATAATAATAATAATAATGATAATAATAATAATAATCATGATAATAATAATTATAATAATAATAATAATTAATAATAATTATAATCATAAATGTATGAGAACAGGACAGATAAGTTGCAAATAAAACAACCAATGAGGTATAGACAAAAAAGAAAAGCAAAACAGGAATTTCTATGTTTCGTCCTTAATATTCGGTGAACATTTATCATTTAGAAGTAGCTGTCGGTATACTGACAATATACCGAGGCTGTTTTGAAATGGTGTGATGAGGTATTACAGTCTCTGTAACACCTTTTTGGAACTGACAAGCGAAATGGTCTTCCACTATGATATACTGGGGGCGATTCATAAATTTATAAATTGTTCTGCAGTAGACGGGATATTTCAAATATATTTGCTATGAAGCAGATTTCGGAAGTTCGGCAATCATACAATACTGCAGTACTTCGCCAATATTTTGGTTTTATGATATAAATAGTTGTCATATATTTCATGGTAATACGTGTATAGTGTATTTACATGTGTATATGACAGCCGAGCATAAAACTTTGTTTTGTCGGATAAGTATCTAAGTAAAATACAAACTTCGTCTACATCAACTTTTCGCTGTTTACGTTTCCCAATTGCCCATGTACTGGGTTTCTGAAGAGAACATACATGATCTGAATTCCTTTTAGACTCTTTATATGTATGAAAAAATACTTTATTTCATGTTTTCACATGGTAAATGTTATGACATTTTTTTAGTTATATGTAGGAGCTAAATAGTACCACATCAATTATGAAGCCCCTATTTACTCATTTGTTTTAATATCGGAATACATTTACAGGGACAGTGTTCATATTGTATCAAATTGTACGGAAAGGATTAGTTAAATACTGAATACTTAACATTATAAGCAACATCGAAAAAGGATTCTAAAGTGTACAATGTGCGGTTTTCAATAAGGAGGTGGTGCAGTTTAGGTCATTCGATGAAACTTTATCAACAATAACCTTGTAACAAGGTTTCCGTCTAGTCAATTTAATTGGACAAAAAGATAATGTAAATGTGTTTCTATGTCTTTGATAACATGTCCTTATATATGCGATTGTTAATCATGCTACTGCGTCTGGAAAAAAACCTATGCATCTCTGAATAACAGTAATATAGTGCAAAATCTAGCAGTATACATGCTATCACGACTTTTGCAACGGTAGAGGCATTGAAGGATTAACGATCTGCAGATGTCTAAGTACCTTGAAAATTAGTTTAACACAACAGTCATTGGTGTTACTCCTATAGGCATGTCTGCTATTTACTCTTTAGTACATTGCATGACAAGCCCCTGCAAGACTGCTAATAACTGGTTTTAATGATTTCTTTTGTTTCCCGTAATCCAACTTTACACAAACCTTATTTAGTACTCAGTAATTCTCACTTTCTCTCCAGATGCATTCTTGTTTATTTAGATTTACATATCTCGACAGTGTTTACTTACTGGAATTATAGATATTACTTGTTTATTTCTTTCTGTCGCATACTTTGTGGTTAGGCCAAACAAATAATTAGTAAATTTCCAAAGGCAGTCAAGAGGTCTTAGGGGAACATCAAACGAGAGCGGTAGCAATAGATACTGCTTGTTTTCTTGCCATTCTCGAGACAATATATCCTTTGCTCATTTGTATCCCCGTCTAGATCCAACAAAAGCATAGAGACATTCGTGATGGATTGGGTGTAATAACAAACAAGCGGATCGCAATAGCTTCACTCAGACTGTTAGCAGTATCAATACATATTGACCGTGCTTTTGGAGACTGGTAGGTTGCATGTGATACAACTTTTTTGTACATGCGAACGAAACTTGTACTTATTATCATGACCACATAGACGATACGACCAATAAGGCTGGGTGCTATTTAGATTCTTTCGCCGTTTATATGACCCTTAGAGAATACCATGCGGCTTCCAACTTAATTTATTATCGCACAATAAAAGACCTGCCCAAAATCTCGTCTATAGTCACATTTATAGTTTTCGTGTTTTGCATGTGTATAGGCTGTAGTTTTGTATATTGTTTGCATTGATTCTTATTCATACAAAATGCGTATCTTTCCGTTTGGAACGAACTGTGATAAATGCATAACTGATTTTGAATAAATCAAAGTGTTGACAGCCTTCTGTGTGATTTCCAGAAAAATGTGTCAATTAATCTATAAAGGAACATTTGACTTGGTCGTGACTTGGTTTACAGTGTCTAGAGGGTTTCCGTCGTGCCATTTTACATAAGGTTATTAAATACTTGTGTTTTCTTATTTTATGTTGAGATCCATAAATGTAGACTTAAATAAGATTACATTTTAATCGATCGCCATGTTTGCTTTGCAGTTAGCTGTCTCATACTTAAAGCTTACTTTTAAGATGTATGGATGTATTTACCAGATACTGTGCGTTCTTTTTTGTTGAAGGTCGTTTTTTCTGTGATGATGTATGTGTTCTTCATTTTAGAAAAACCTTTAACCCACCTCATTGACGTCTTTGAGTAACCGGCGTCACAAAGGCTGCTAAATGTACAATTAGCCATCGTCAATAAATTCACGTAGGGGGCAATACAATGACGAACTATTTCAGCTAGTTTTTTTTTGCGCTTAGGAATTTCTCTTGAATGCGCGTCCTTCTTCGTCCAAATATTACATAGGCATGATTTACAGATAACACGCACTTTAGTTCTCGTTACGTAGATATAACACATAATTTTATAGTAACGAGTTATATTTTTAGAATTACACATCATGTTCAGCTTGAATTTTAGAATTAGATACAAAGTGGCTATGGGAACGTTGTTTACATAAATGACAAACCATAGACGGCGCCCACATGCAAAGTTCTCAACCATCCAACGGCCATAAACTATTTTTTTAAGACCATGACACTTTTGTCATCGTAAAACAGCATGAACATAATTTTGACTCTCACATTGTTCACTGACACAAAACTCTGGTTTCTGGCATTGTTTATTTAACATTGTGACATCGATGAAAATATATTTCAAATAACAGTCGTCTGATTGTCGCAGTGAGAGGTTGGGGATGGGGCGGTTGCTCTGTGATGCACGTTTCATACCATAAGTCTTCTAAAAAGTTCATGGCCGAGCTCGCCTAGTAAAAGTGGCAGACCTGTAATTGTCTATTTGCATTCCTTATACTTGTAAGATTCACAGTTTTAGGAATTCGACAGACATCGTGTTTTCTGGTAATGCTTGCCAGGGAGCGCTATTTCTTTCTGGTGGAGTACTTAAATTTTGGTCAAGTATTGATGAATGTTTGTCCAATAAGCCATCGTAAAATGTCTGACTTTTTTATGCTACAGTTATATTTATATTCATTCCAATAATATGGTACTGTCAGAAAGATTTGATTTCGCAAAACATTTTTCCTTTATGACACTTTGCAATGGTGGAACTATTTTAGTGATGAATTTCGAATTTCGCATGTAATAGTGGTTCTTAATCTTTATAAAAAAGTGCATGTAATCTATGTTATCATTCAATTCATCCTATCAGAATTAATACGTGCTTTTACGTTTTTTTGATTTTCATTGGACGTTGGTATTATTTTCGTCTTAACATGACAAGAACGTTACAACATTTGTCACTTCTTCTCTAGGATTTTGTCATTAAGATATTTTATTTCTTTTGAAATGGGGATGTTTTTTGTAAATATCATAGAACAATATTTATCTCTTCACCCTAATACACAGTGTTTTTTTTTTCTTCATTACGTCACTACTTTCTTTATAATGTCGTCGTATCTTAAGTCTAAGTATACGTCATCACTTGGACAGTTTTGATTAAAGCAAGGATCTTTATTCTTTTCACCACTTTCCTTTAAAAGATTCCTCAGGAAGCGCGAGGTTAGAACTATGTAAAACCGGGTTAAACACCTGTGTCGGCCTATTTGTCGAATGACCTTTCCAAGGCGGTAACTGTTAGGTTTGTTCGATTTTCTAACCAGATAGTAACTGCCTTGGAACGGTCTGTCGGCAAAATGAACGACTGGGTGCTTAAAACCTGGTTTGTAGAAACCTCCAACCTCACACTTCCTGGAGTTTTTTCTCTCATACTAACAGTGTGTTTGGAAATGTCACATCAGAGTGAGGCAACTAACAGTAAACACATTCATCTGGAGTTAAAAGTTATAAAAATGAACTAATATACAAACAAAATAACTAGTAATATAATAAACTATCAAATAATATACAATAAGTTCATCGATAAAAGCATCGGCAACTTGAACGTTCTAAATGAGATAGAAGTATGAAATAAAACTTTCCAAGCGATGACGTATAACAGAAACAATTTAATGCTGTCATACAAAATGCCATGACGTCATATGTTACAAATGTCAAAAGTGAAATTTAAAAAAAAAAACACACGAAAAAAATCATCGAATTTTAGAACACAACGTAAACCAACAAAACAAAATATAGTATTGTGAGGAGTTATTGTTTAATGATATTTAAATGATATATAATCGTTTAGATTACTGCTTGTTTTCCGGAAATAGGAATAGAGTTTTAGGTGCGTCAATTTAACAATCAATTCATTAGATTATAACGACGGAGATTGTTGTCACTCGCATTTCTCTGTCGTTGCTAATTGAAAGTATTATTGCAAATGCATGAGGCTTGAATCCCTTAGTCATATTAATGTAGGCGTTCTTGTAGAGTTAAAGAAAGGAAATAATATTGTTTTAGTGTATCTCTGATATCTTTTATCCTAATCGCTCATAGCCCCAAATGATAATGATTAGAGAGAAGAAAACATGTACCCTGTACTCGCATTTCAAGAGTACATGTATTCTTTCCGCTAAGCATTATCATTTTGGGCAAGGAGCGATTAGGATTAGAGATATCAGAGATACACTAAAACAATATTATTTCCTCTCTTTATACAAAATTTGGTTAAAGGTTAAGTTGCAATTAAATTGTACAACATGCTGATATGTTGTTCCTTGTGTTGGTGCACAAACGGGAATGACGATATATAGCAGAACAATAATTTCGCGGTTCAGTTTAAATATTTAAATTACGTTGTGAAAAATATGAAAACAATATAAGTGTCTTAAACGTTTAATTTCCGAAACACGATATGCTTGTATTCTTTTCGTTGACAGAGTTGAACAGGATTCGTTGTGTCCAGTGTATTTACAATAATTAGTAAGTTAATTCATAGTCCAACTATTATAAACCCAAGCACACACATACACAAACATCCGCCCGAACACACCCACGCAGAATCGCTCGAGCGCATACACGCACGCACTCACACACACACACACACACACACACACACACACACACACACACACACACACACACACACACATATACACTTCTGGCTGATGTGTAAGCATTAACATGTTCGTTTTGAGTCTTTATTGACATACAATGTATATACAATGTAAGTACAAAGCATTTAAGAACTACTTCTAATATTTAAATATTGTCTACACTTGAGTGCTTTTTTGCGATTTAATACACACGTACAATGTATCATACTGGGAATAAAGATATTTTTATTGTGTATATTATATGCATTTATATATTTTCTTTTCGACGTCAGTTCTTAATAAAATAGATAATTTGTTTTAATAAGCAACCCAAATGTAAGGTTTTCAGAACTAACTCCCTAAAGCTGGTTAAAATGTAATTGCTTATCAATGGTTGAATGATATAAGGTGCCTCTGTATACGTTAGTCTGGATTACCTGCCCTTTGTCTAAACACAAAGGGTCAGGCACAAACGAAATAATGGCGGCGGCGATGGAATCGCTAAGTTTACGAACTAATAGCAAAAGGCGGGTCATTGTGATAGTATTGATTTTCTGGTCAATATCAATGTTGTAATTTTCATTCGTGTAAAGCGTTGTTAAGGAGCTATTACTTATGATGAGATTTTACATTCCTGACAAGTTGAATATTTTTCGGACAAATTTACGCAGTGTAATTTCGGACAATATTTATTTAATTGATAAATATTAAGTTAAAAAATAATTTAAGTGAAAATTTCAGTTCCCCATATTTCCTTCATTAGGTACAGTACTGAAAATCACGAAATTGACAATTTTCCCGTTTCCACTCCGTTTCGTTTCCATTTCAGTTGGAAGCCGTTGCCGCTCCGTTTCCATTCCGCTTCCGTTGCGTTTCCGTTTCGTTTTATTCGCTTCCAGCGCTGCATTTCAAACGCTTCCAGCGTTTCTATCGTTTCTTCCGTTTCTACCGTTTCAAGCGTTCCGTTTCGCTCCGTTCCGATTTTGACTAAAAATTTCGTTTAATAAATTTCTAAAGGTAAAGTACTTCCGGTGTGTTTGCAAAATGACGAAAGAAGTAAACATTCTAGGGAGAGGCAAAAATCTTCCATCACATATAAAGGAATCGGCAGTAGATTGTTTGCGACGAGGATATTCAGTGTCAGTCACCCGGAGGGAAATTGCAGACAAAAAATACCCTTAACAACCAGCACCTGCAAATAATCCTCAAAATTCAGGGAGTGCAGTATTGAGAAGATGCCTACCTACTTGTCTTCGCCAGACGTCATATCCCGGAATAAACAAACAAGAAATAACTTTCAAATATGGTCCACACACACCCAGTATCCTAAAAAGTTAACTTCTCCGTGACGTGTTAATCCGCAAAAAAAGCGTAATGGTGATCCGACCTTAAAATAAGACGATATCACACACAATCTTTTTTTAAACTTGCCCCCGGACGTTTGCCCCCCGCCCCTATAAGTGCAGACCGGACGTTTGCCACCCCCTCTCCCCTTCAAATAAAAAGGTCCTTCAAATAAAAAGGCCCAGCGTTTACTCCCATCCCCACTGCCAAAATAAAAAGGCGAATGTTTGCCCCTTTCCGATATTTGTTATATGGCGGACTTTAGATTTAACGTCTCGCTGATAGTAACGTGTAATATCCAATAATTTTAGATAAGTATTACTCACTACAGTCACATTTCATGGTTAAAATGATTATCTCATATAAACATGAACATGTTGTTTTGTCGAAAACAGGCACATACATAAAGTCTCATAGAACAAACAACTTTCTTAGAAACAAGTGTGTGTTGTTGTGTTTTCGGTTTGCACATATTAGCGCCAATTAACGGCTGTTAACAATATTGTTCACGCACTTATAATATGAAGTCGCTAATATATCAATGTGATTTTAATTTCTCCAAGGTTGTAACAAATAAATGCGGTGAACAAATAAATCATAAGATGCGGTGTAATTTCTTTCTGGAGAGGAGGGCTCTCTGGCTAACACTGCAACATCAAAGAATATTCTGGGAAACAATCGCCGGTCACTATCATTTGAAGTCGCCGAAAAGATTTTTTTTGTTTCAAAATGACCGACCTATTATTTCTCTCAATACTGTGCAACATGATATCGATCGATAATTGTCTTCAAGCTGCCATTTAGAAGAGAGAGAGGGTGTGAACGCTGGGTACTGTTTAGGGATTAAAAATGGTAAGTACGCGTGAACGGCGTGTGCTATGAAAAAATATGCAACGTTATTGACGATTTACCTTCGCGGCATAAATATAAGTTCTAAAGGAATGATAGTGGAGGGAGGAAACTGTACTATGTAGTAATATTTCAGACTGCGCATGTTTTTACTTATATAAATGTCCTTACAAAAACTTTTTAGTCCTTTTAATGATCATAAACACTTTTATAAAGGTATTATTTATATTTAAGGTATGGATTAACTACAAAAAAATAGGCGAGCCATTGAAATAATACATTTGCAATAAACACGAGATGAAAATATACATTAGACTGTGTTCCTTGATGTGTCTTCTCTTGATAACATTATTTACAAAAAACACGACAATTAATGTAGTATTTACTATAAGAAATCCCCAATCCCCACATCCACGTTTCCTCTTCTTAAACTAAAAAATAGTGGGTGGGGAAAGGGTGCACCATTGTGGGTACTACTAAATATAGCGTTAGGTCCTTTTATGAGCCAAAAAAGATATCGTGCACCTTAGTGTTTTGTCCTTTTTGTTGTCCTCGCGTAAGTCAATGCATATTGCTCTTTGAAAGGTGAAGGTCATAAACCACGCGACTGCCATAAGGTGACATTTTCAAACACAGCTGCATAGAGGATGCATGTGTTCTTGCGAAATGGACGCCAAAACACGGTCACACTTCCTGTCCACTAGACAAACAAGGTGTCATAAAACTGCCAATTAGCTTAATTAGTTGGGGTGTCCGCTCATGTCTTAAAATTGGGATTCAATTAGAGTAGAACTTTATGATGGCATGAACCCTACCCACGCGCATGGAGAAACATAATATCAATTTACAAAACGATATATTTTAAATTAATATATTTCTATCTTTAAATGGGTACAAAAATTAAGTACCCGGTAGGGCCCTCATTAGACCACATTTTGGCATAGAACATTCAAGACATGAATGGGAAAATGAGCCGTAGCCAGACCTCATTCAAATAGTTGCAAGTCAAGTAAAGTCAAAAGTTGTATGCAGATTCTTAATCGCGGTCCACGAATTCCGATTAATCCTATATATGTAACAGCGCATTATGGGAACTATGCATTTAGAAATAGGAATTTTGATACTATTGTCCAAATTTACAACATTGTTCATTATAAGATATATAACAATTAAGATTAGAAGCAGAAGAAACTTTGCTTGACAAAGAGGCAAGATAAAATAAAATACATATCCATACCCCTGTAACTAAAGTAATGAAGATGTAAATGACGGTGCTGCTGCTGCTAAAGCTGCTTCTGCTGATAATGATGACGGTGATACCGATGCTGTTTATGATTATAATGTAAATGGTAATAACGGTTACGGTGATGCTGATGCTCATGACGATTATGATGTAGATCGTGATGCCGGTGATGCTGCTTTTGATGATGATTAGTGTTGATTATATAAGTAATATGGGATCCTGATGATGATCATGTGTGATCAGGTGAATTTAATGGCAGTAATGATTATTATGTCTTTAATATTTATCGTGATGTAAGTTTTTATCACGGTTGTTTTATTTAACTGTCAATCGATGATTGTATACGTGCACTATTTGGCAATCTATGGTTATTCAGACGTTGAACTTTAGGATCATACTTGTCATTGGCTCTGAGTGCCGGGGAGGATGTTATTGGTTCTTGATTGGGTCACACCTTGCAATAATACATAGCATTGTTTGTTTGTTTTATGTGTAGTTGTTTTATGTTTTTTGTGTTATATGAGATGTGTTACTTTTTTTGGTTGAGGTTTAATTTCATTAAGTAACTTTATTTTGTACCACGCAATGCATTCTTTGTAAATGAAAAATACTTTAAGCAAGTATGTTCACACAAAAATGATTGGCAAAGTTGATCCGGGAACAAACCATGCAGCTACAAAGTAATTAGCGAAAATTCAAACTCGGGAAATGCTGCGACATTGCGCGCGCATACGTGTAATGACAGCTGTGTACACACTATCTTCATATGCCAAACAATGAAGACTAAGAATGTCGATCCAAGGCGGATGTTAAGCTATTCATTGGAATTATTTAAAACATCAGTTTCGACAGAAACGCAATATTATAGTTAAATTGCGTGTTTTATCGTGCGGAGTGATTTTTAGTGCAGTTTCTGTTTTGACGGTACACGATGACTTGGACAACTCGTGCGGTTTCGGAACTGTAATGTACAAGTTTGATAAAAACGATTTTTTGATAATAATTTATGTTATTTCTTTCTGCAGAGTACATATAAAAGCGCGTTTGTGTTGATAAATTGAAGCCAGTTATTGTGTTCGTTTAAATTTATTTCGTACCAAGAAACGGTTGAAATGTTACTATAAATAATCGGGTGACCTAGAAACGTTTGAAGCGGTAGTGAAAATAACTCAACCGTTACGAGCATTCCGATTTTTCCGTTTCTACCGTTTCTAGCGTTCCAAGCGCTCCGGTTATAGCGTTTATACCGTTTACACCGTTTCAAGCGTTTGTAGCGCTCCGTTGCATTTCCATTTCCACTCCGTTCCGTTTCCGTTTCAACAGGAAACGAAAAACGTTTCATTTCCATTTCCACTCCGTTCCGTTTGTCAATTTCATGATTTTCAGTACTGTAATTAATATTGAAAATTATTACATCTATGTGAAATTAATTCATAGAACATTTCTTTTATGCAAAAATAAGTCATTTTAAAACAAAAGTATAAATGTAATGGTGTTAAGAAAATTTTTAATAATTTTAAGTTTTGACTTAAGATGCTTTGTGAATACGGCCCCTAGGAGTGGCATGTTAAATTTGGTAAAGAGATCTTATTATTACTTTATTATCGCCATTTTCACTATATTTGTCCATTTTTAAACTTGATCATGTTATACAGTCCCATAGAAGTTATTAGTAATAGGTTTGCAGCAAAAAATATTTTTTATGCAGCTAGGATGTTGTTTTAGCTGAAAAATGGTATGTAACGTGACAATATGCACTGTGTATTAATTTGAAGAGCTAAAAATGATGGTTTTTCAGCATTATGTTGTATCATTTAAATATTACTAAGATTGCATAGCAAAATATTATATTTTGCATTAACAATTTATACTCATTGGTTATATTTCACTATAAACATTTCTTTCTAGTTTAATTAGCTTTTTGTTTCATCAATTTTTAAGAAAAAAAAATAAAAAAAATGACAGGGGTTTGTATACAAGTAGAGTTTGTTATACATTTTGACAATTTCTTTCAAACTGAAATTAAGAAGCCAATGAAATGAAAAAGAAATTAATATTAAAATGATTTGCAGTTTATTTTTCAAGATTTATATGTATTTAACACAAAAACATACCTAACTTTGAACTAGCTTTTGTGTGCAATGTTTTTAATTATGTCATTCCTGCACACCTGCAAAGGGTAATATTTTGTAGTGTCTGCAACAGAGCTTCAAACATTACAAAAACAGGAGATACAAAGTTTACTTTGCTGTTATATAAATTGCCTTGGGCACATGTTTCTACAATCCAAGTGCTTTCACCAAATGCCTTAAGGTTTTTTCGCATTTAATGAAAAGCTTTGTTTGCAACGGTGTAGTGTCCGCAACATAAATATTAATATGCTTCTAAATAAGGCATTTTTCATGTTCTCACAGTTGTTTTTGCTAATAAATGTTTGGTTTGATTGCAGTTATATAAAAAAAGTGAAATAAATATTATTGTCTTGTCTGATTTTCTGCCAAACAGGACATAACAGTGAAATTAATGTACTTCTAATATGGGCCAATCAGGATATTCAATGTATTTTAACATATATAATGTATATACCAATTGAATGATGAAAGACAGTCCAGGTAACTTAAAAGAAATAAAAAAGATGTGACTTATCTGAGACCAGAAAAAGGGTTTACACATTTATTTTTTTTAATTATGTGTTGCGGACACTGCAAGATGTCTTTCATCCTTCATGTACCAATAATAGGTCTTATTGCTGAAGAACTGATGAAATAATACTTCTATTTTAAAAAGCTTCATCTCAAAAAGCTTAATTGATACCAATTGCAGTCAGGATCAAACACCATTTTTGCATTTATCATCTTAATCACATCAATATAAGTTGGTCATTCAAAGGGAGTACTGTTGTAAGAATTCTTAAAAAATCTGGGCTTACCAGTATGTTGATTTCTCTTTTGTTTTTGCCAGATAACTGAACTATTTAGATATGCAAATTAATAAATCGATAGACTATTTACATGAAACCTGCATATAATGATATAACATTATCTAATGGAAAATAAGAAGTTAAAATTAAGCCTAAATGTCAGTTAATGTGTAACATAATACTAATATGGCAACTTATATTAACACGAAGTCTGGTCAGTATAATTATTATTTATGTACAGTGAGTTAGTTCTTCTATGCACTAGGAACTGGGGCAAACATTTATGCATGATAATTCTAAATCAAACTACGGTATATGATTATCAAAAACATAAGCAAGTTAACTGCCATTCCTTGTCATCACCAGCAATGTCATTTGAAATGTTTTAAAATATTACTGTGTGCATGTATACTCAACTCACAGGAAAATTCTTTTAATGCCTTTTTTGTTATTTCTTTTAGATCTGATTAATGGAATTTGTTAAAAATGATTAGAGTGTTCATCATTATTTTGATTTTTTTTTGTTTAATAACAATGTCAGGTATACAGAAATTATTGCCACTAATTTGGTTTTCATTCAATTTGATTTTTTAATAACAATATTAAATAATGATTTAAGAGAATAGAGTGTGTCATTTACACAACTAGTGTGACATTTGCCAATTTTTTCCTTTGAAGGTGACAAAAATTAACAAGAAATGCTATTATAAAATGAAATACTACTAATGTTTCTGTAAGAAACGTCCCCAGGAAGCATGAAGTCCAAACAAATGAGTGCAAAACACTTACTTAATTTGACTTAGCATTTGCATATTCATTGTTATTATTTGCTATCAGTTTTTAAGTGTTTTTATATAAATTAACAACATTAAAACACACAATTTTATCTTCAGTAATTTAGGAAAACTATTTTTTAAAGTTTGTATTGATTTAAGACAACAAATCTGAAGTTTCTACAACATTTAAGACTCCTTATTTTTTATGTTCACTTATTTGTTAGTTTGTATGTTCTACTCTTAAGTTCTTGCATTTTGGCATTGTAAAGATTCTATTAAAATTATTCTATCAACACAAAAATGAGGAGCATGTGTCTAGGTGGATCAGACAGTAAGAATAACAGTACATATTGTGCAATTCTTAGAATGCCCTAATTTTGAAATAGTGCTCTTTCATACACATGGTAAATGATGAAATATTCAAGTAAGTTAATAAAATGACATAACAAGCATCCCACAATAACTGTATAAGCACAATATCTTTGATTATATTGTAACATTTACATTTAAGATAATATATGTAGTGTCCGCATGGCAATGTAATACTTTCTTAATAAACATAACTAAAACACATTCGTATTGATCACAATGCAAAACAAAATCATTTTACAAGAGAACTTATGATCACATATCCGAAATATCACAATCTTCGTATTTGTCCGAAAAGTACTCAACTTATTGAAATTTAAAAAAAAATAACATACGGAAATGCTCCACGAAAAGAAACCTCATCTTTAAGAATTTTATATATACATATCGATTGAAAATTGAACAATATCCCGATGAACAACTTTTGAAAGTATTTGGTTAACTTACAGCTATCATTGCGTCGGCCATTGTTTCGTCAATGCCAGACTTCTATTATGTTTACAATAGAAGCTGGGAACCAGACTATGTATACGTCTGCATTTCAACATATATTTCTAACTAAAATAGAGTTGATGCATATCCTTTTATTCCAAATTGATGCTATCAAAACGAATGGAAATGATTGCACATGCCATGGCTTGTTCTTTTTGCCAACTACACAGTTCACTGCAATATGGCCTTCTTTTGAGACGTTAAGATGCAAATATCTAATACACCATTATTCAATAAAATGACAACATATTCCACGCTGTCTCATGCATAAGCAAATGCTTCATTTTATCTGGCGGGATGTCATTGTCAATTCTTTTCAAAGAGATATTACAGATTGCGCTACCGTACTGAAAATCATGAAATTGACAAACGAAACGATGTGAAAATGGAACGTTTTTCGTTTCCTGTTGAAACAGAAACGGAATGCTATCGAAACGGAAATGCTAGAAACGCTTGAAACGGTGCAAACGGTATAAACCCTACAACATGAGCGCTTTGAACGCAAGAAATGGTAGAACCGCAAATATCGGAATGCTAGTAACGGTAGATTTATTTTCACTACCGCTTCAAACGTTTCTAGGTCACCCGATTATTTATAGTAACATTCCAACCGTTTCTTTGTACGTAATAAATTTAAGCGAACACAATAACTGGCTTCAATTTATCAACATAAACGCGCTTTTATATGTTATCTGCAGAAATAAATAACATATAAATCTTTATTATCATCAAAAAATCGTATTAATAAAACTCGTACATTACAGGTTCGAAACCGCACAAGTTGTCCAAGTCATCGAGTATTGTCAAAACAGAAACTGCACTAAAAATCACTCCGCACGATAAAACACACAATTTAACTATAAAATTGCTTTTCTGTCGAAACTGATGTTTTAATTTATTCCAATGAATAGCTTCACATCCGCCTTGGATCGACTTTAGTCTTTATCGTTTTGCATATGAAGATCGTGTGTACACAGCTGACATTACACGTATGCGCGCGGAATGTCGCAGCTTTACCTGCATTTGAATTTTCGCGAATTACTTTGTAGCTGCATGGTCCGTTCCCGGATCAACTACGGATCATTTTTGTGAGACCACACTTGATTAAAGTATTTGTCATTTACAAAGAATGCATTGCGTGATACAAATTAAAGGCACTTAAAGAAATTAAACGTCAACCAAAAGAAAGTAACACATCTCATAAAACACATAAACGTAAAACAACTAAACATAAAACTCAAAACAATGCTCTGCATTATTGCAAGGTGTGACCCAATCAAGAACCAATTACATCCTCCCCGGCACCCAGAGCCAATGACTGGTATGATTCAAAAGTTCAACGTCTGAATAACCATAGATTACCAAACAGTACACGTATTCAATCATCGATTGAAAGTGAAATGAAAAACAACCGTAAGAAAAACGAACTTATATCACGTCCATTTACATGATAAATATCAAAGAAATAATAATCATTACCGCCATTAAATTCACCTGATCACACATGATCATTATCATGAACCCATATTACCTGTATAATCACCACTAATCATCATCATCATCAGCTGCAGCAGCATCACCGCCATCATGACATACATCATAATCGTCATTAGCATCATTATCACCGCAACCGTTATTACCATTCGCATCATAATCAAAAACAGCATCGGTATTACCGTCATCATTATCAGCAGAAGCAGCAGAAGCAGCATCACCACCCTCATTTCCATCATCATTACTTTAGTTACAGGGGTATGGCTATGTACTTTATTTTATCTTGCCTCTTTGTCAAGCAAAGTTTCTTATGCTTTTAATCTTAATTGTTATATATCTTATAATGAACAATGTTGTAAATTTAGACAATGGTGTCAAAATTCCTATTCCTAAATGCATAGTTCTCATAATGCGCTATTACGTATATATGATTAATCGGAATTCGTGGACCGCGATTAAAAATCTGTATAAAAAATTTGACTTTACTTAGCTTGCAACTATTTGAAGGAGGGTCTACATGCCTAGCTACGGCTTATTTTCCCATTCATGGCTTAAATGTTCTTTGCCAAAATGTGGTCTAAAGTGGGCCCTACCGGGCACTTAATTTTTGTAGCCATTTAAGGATAGAAATGTATAAACTTAAAATATATCGTTTTGTAAATTCATATTATGCTTCTCCATGCGCGTGGGTCTTTCATACCAACATAAAGTTCTACTCTAATCAAATCCCCAATTTTTAGACATGAGCGGACACCCCAACTAATTAAGCTAATTGGCAGTTTTTATGACACCTTGTTTGTCTAGTGATCAGGAAGTGTGACCGTGTTTTGGCGTCATTTCCCCTTTCGCAAGAACACATGCATCCGCTATGCAGTTGTGTTTAAACATGTCACCATATAAAACAATACAATACAATACGAAGTTTATTTCGGCATAAAATATTACATTTATAGCCAAGAGGTACAGTATAACAACGATGTGATGTATGTAGGGGTGAGTACATTTGTTAACGAGGGTGTACGGACATTTGCCCCCCCCGGACATTTGCCCCCCGGACGTTTGCCCTCTTTTAAATGCAGGCCGGACGTTTGCCCCCCTGTCGTTTTTCAGAGCCGGACTTTTGCCCCCCTGCCGATTTTCAAAGCCGGACGTTTGCCCCCTCAACAAAACTTGAGGGCGGACTTTTGCCCCCCCCCCCCCCCCCATATCGTAAGGGCGGACTTTCAAAAAAATCAATCTGTCAATTTCATTAATTTTACAAGGAATGTAAAAAACGGCGATTAACATCCTTGTACTTAATTATAAACAATTAGCTGTAATGCGTTCAGTTATACGCGGCGGTTTCTTTGCATTACTAATTTCACAGAGAATGCCAATTAACGGCAATTAACATGATTGTATTTAATTATAAACAATTAACTGTATTGCATTAAATTATACGCGACGGTTTCTTTGATTGGCCGAATTAAATCCAGGAGATTCAATTAAAGGAATGTCACAAATTGTCACAAATTGTGTTTATTTGTCACGTTATCACGTCTCAAAATGCAAACTGTAAGCACAGTCCTTTAAATATGATGGACTCTTGAATCATAATGTACATCTGTGCTCAATCATCATGGAGTTCATTTCTACGAAAAGAGGGGCCACAAAGCTGTGTTACGATGGTTTTGCCTACGCTAAGAAGAAGTCGTCTAAGACAACCATCACTTGGGAATGTGCTCAGCGACGCAGTTTATCATGCAATGGCACAGTTATAACTGATAGTTTGGTAAGACAATATCCTAAATCTCTCACATGGAATAACAAATACAATGTAAAAACTTAAAATATGACCAACATTTTTGTTTAAATTATTTTTACCCTAAGTTGTAAGATGGAAACCTTTTTGTTGGTGGTAACAACCTTTAAATATGCGGCAAGTCAAAATTCAGTACATCGCATGTCAGTTTCTCAGCTTATAACGATAATTATTTAAAGATAAATATTAAGAAAAAAAGAGATATAAAAATGAGGTGCGTTTTATAAAGTTACTAAAAACATAAAATATATAATACTTGACAAAACAGAAGAAAAACATTAAACGGATCTATATAGTTTTTTAGACGAAATTATGCCTACAATACGTGAATTTTGCAAACTAATTTTGATTAATCAAAGTGTTTTAAATGGGTCTAGGCCTACCAGTTGATTGACAGTTAACCTGTTTGTGACACTCTACGCATGAGTGGCAAGCGATCGCGGGAAATGTGTAGCAAACAATCTGTTAAAGCCGAAGTCTTGCGGGTTCGACGGCGAGAGTTTTAGAACGGGTAAATTGTCTCGGAACCTGATGCGATGTAAAGATATGAAGGCAAACTAGATTGTAACTTTTACTTAATTCCAGTCCTATGAAAAAAATTATAGAAAATTTTGTTACACCTAACACATTTCATGTACTGTAGCACCATGTAGTACCGTTTGTGTATGTTTCTAATATGGCGGGAAGACAGGCGGGATACAGAGTTTGAGAAGAAAGGGAGGGCAATTTCCGCCTTGACATTTTAGTAGAGGGGGCAAACGTCCGCCTTGTAATTTCAGCTGGGGGGGGGGGGGGGGGGCAAACGTCCGCCTTGTAATTTCAGCTGGGGGGCAAACGTCCGCCTTGTAATTTCAGCTGGGGGGCAAACGTCCGCCCTTCACAAATAGGGGGGCAAACGTCCGGGGGGGCAACTGTCCTAGATTCGTTAACGAGACTGTGATGTTTCTATCTCTACAGAAATAGGTCTACAATATCTTTTTTTGCTCAGAAAAGAACCTAATGCTATATTTAGCAATACCCACAATGGTGCACCCTTTCCCCAACCCACTCTTTTTTCGTTAAGGAAAAGGAAACGTGGATGTGAAGATTTCTTATAGTAAATACTACATAACTTGTTTATTTTTCTGAATAATGTTATCAAGAGAAGACACATCAAGGAACACAGTCTAATATGTATTTTCATTTCGTGTTTATTGCAAATGTATTATTTCAATAGCTCGTCTATTCTTTTATAGTTTATCCACACCTTAAATATAAATAATTCTTTTATAAAAATGTTTATGATCATTCAATGGACTAAAGAAGTTTGTTTGTAAAGAAGACATTTATTTAAGTAAAAGCATGCGCAGTTTGAAATATTACTACATAGTACAATTCCCCCTCCACTCTCACTCTTTTAGAACTTATCATTATGCCACGAGGGTACATCGTCAATGACGTTGCATATTTTTTCATAGCGCATATTTTTTTCATAGCACACGCCGTTCACGTGTACTTATCATTTTTAATCTTTCAACAGCATCCAACGTTCACAACCTCTCTATTTTCTAAATGGCAGAAGACAATTATCGATCGATATAAAGTTACACAGTATTGAAATAAATATTGGGTCGGTCAATTTGAAACAAAATATATCTTTTCGGCAACTTCAAATGATAGTGAACGGCGATTGTTTCCAAGAATGTTCTATGAGGTTGCAATGTTAGCCAGAGAGTCATCCGCGCCATAAAGAAAATTCACCGCATTTAATTGTTACAACCTTGGAGAAATTAACATCACTGTGATTTTATTAGCGACTCCATGTTTTAAGTGCGTTGACAATGTTGTAAACAGCCGTTAATTGACGCTAATATGTGCAAACCAAAAAACACACACTTGTTTTCTAAGAAAGTTGTTTGTTTTATGCGACTTTATGTATGTGCCTGTTTTCGGCAAAACAGCATGTGTTCATGTTTATATAAGATAATCATTTTAACGATGAAATGCGACTGTAGTGAGTAATACTTTCCTAAAATTATTGTCGCAGACATGTTCTTTTGAACTCATTTATATGTTTGAACTCATTAATATGTATTCGAAAACTACGAATAATCCAATAATATACCGTTTTTATAAAGTTTTAAAAAAATAAACATTGTCCGAATTGTATTGTCATCGTCCGAATTCTAAGATCGTATCATCATTACGCTTTTTTGCGGATTAACACGTCACAGAGAAGTTACCTTTTAGGATACTGGATGTGTGTGGACCATATTTGACAGTTATTTCTGGTTTGTTTATTCCGGGATATGACGGCGAAGACAAGTGGGTCATGTAAGGGCTCTGGGTTTTTGTGTTTAAATAACGTCATATTGACAAATTTGTGAAAACAACTTATATCCCATGACAATAATCAACGCAAGATTACTCGTTAAACAATTAAAACTTCGATGGTATTTAAGTCGTACTAAATTTACACAATATTTTGTTCGTTCTATGTTTAGATCAAAAAGTGATATGTCTTCTTAAACGGTTTAGAGAGCTGTAATTTTAATTCATGCTTTATTTGACAATCGTCGATGATTCAGTGTTTGGACAACAAAGTTGTGACAGAGTTGCAATTGTGTTTGTGAACTAGTTTCGTTTATTTAGGATCAGTGTTTGGATAACAAAGATATCGTCTGTAGCAGGAATTCACTTATGTTTACTAATAGACTTGTGTGCTTCCTTGTAACGGGTCTGTGGGTGGATTTTTGTCGATTGGCATTCCTTCCATCCTGATGTTCTTTATATAGGCATAGTAAAATAGACTGAAAAAACTACAGTGGTGAGTTTAATAAAGCACATATTTCCCAATTTCGGCCTGCATTAGATTCTACCCACAAAGATGGCTGCCTTAAACTGTCCTATCATTGTTGATGACATCACATGTAAACTATATATACAAGCCATTTCTGAACATGCATACTTGAATAACTTGGATAAGATCAAATTAGCGTCTTTATCGGACATTACCGCTGCTCAATGTAATATATCTCATTACTTTACTCTACTGTGTATTTTATTTAAAACGTGTTCGTGAAACACTAATATTTATTTTTCTGATAGTTTACTTGCATGGTAGTTGATATTGGTCTACTAAGGATACACCGGTATTTGGCATTACTTCTTTAACTATTATCAACACTGTACATGTATAATTGTAATTGGTCAAATTCACAGAATGCCGAAAGGATATTTTTAATCTCAGAAGTACTACGGCTATTAAATATTAATAAATCTGCAATGGGTATATGACTTACTTGCTTTCAAAAATCGCTAGAGATATGTTTGAACTACGTTGTAGCATGATCATCTTAATGCATTGTTGATTTTGTTGGTTTTTATTTTAATTTTATTTTTTGCTTTTATCTTGAAACATTTGATGTCGTTATAGTATTATCAAATGATTAGCATCAGAAATGTATGGAATGTATTAAAGTAAAGATTATAATAGCCTTGACAGCTTCCTTTGTATATGGCGGCTGTGTTAATTGAGTGCAATCAAGAAGGTGCGACGAATATTGACCAACGTGCTGTGCAATCAGCTTATTAACGTTGGTAACGCCAACATGCAGAAGACGTATTTAAAGAAGTTATTATTATAGAAAACAATCTCAATGACAACGATTTCCTTCACAGACAGAACCGTCCAAAATTGATGGATGATTGACCGTTTAAATTTACGAACACTTATTATGTATTTAATCATTCATGACATGTAAACTGACAAGAAAACCAGGCACAATAAATCTAGCATGGAAAATATCTCGCTTTTAACGAGACATTTTGTTAAAAATAATTAATAGTACTGAATAATGAACGAATGCCTACAATTAACTAATGATGAAAAGGTTGAAATTAAAATAACAAAAACAGATAAAACAACATTGGATGAACTGTCGACCCATTTGTCTTATAAATAACAATAAATCAAAAATAACAAACTTTGCAAGGGACCTTATGCTCGCGTTCGAAGATAGTAAAGACTTAAAACACACAGTTTTTACTAGGCCCGAGGGATTTCTGTTAACACAGATATCAGATTGCCACACAACTCAAGTTATTGTAATCTGAAAGTACTGGCACTTAAATTCTTTGTTGGTCATCAGATTGTTCAGTGTTATCAAAATAATTTGGAGTCTAATCTCGAAAATAATTACATACTACTTACATAAAAATATTACAAGACCTCAGGCCTTCATCTGGTGAAGAATGAAGAAAGAGGATAAATGTTTAATGTCAGTGTCTTGTTTGTTTTTAGACAACAAACGTTAAACATGTACAGACTGATTTTGATGCTCTGATGTACTGATATCGACTGACAGTTTAGAGCAAATCTTAAAATAACTTCTGGAAAACCTTAATGCGATCATAAAACGCTTAGGAACTGTCATGTTAAAACAGTTTATCAAATTTTTCGAGTACTTGACTCAGTTTTATTTCAGTTTTATAACAGCGTATGAATTTCTAGAAGGTTCTTTCTATCGGTAAGATGAATAAACGAAGTGGTATATTTTAAAACTTTTGTTTTAACCGAATGCGTTATATTACATGTACATGTATAATTTTATTCCAGTTTGTAAAGGTAATAGTGTTGTGAGAGAATACGATGCTATTGTTAGTTTTTCTCTCATCCTTTAACCAGCCATTTAGTATTTGTGGTAGTAGACAATTATAAACATTTTAATTAATAACAATTAAATTATGAAAATTTGTATAGTTATTAAAAAATAATAAACAACATCAAACAACACACTAAATATACATACGAAATAAACAAAGCAATCACATAGTCTATGTCTGCTTAAATACTAGGCTGTAGTTCTGCATTAATATCAATGTAAATCTTGCAGTAGTGAAGTCTACTGTCACAAATGATAAATAGCTGGTTTAATTATATATATATAAAAAAATCTATGTGCTTCCTGTATCCCTTTTAGGGCTGGTATGCGTAATTGTCCACCGGAAGTAGTACGCCTAACATTTTGTTTTTTATATTTTAAGGCTGCAATTAAGATAATAGTATGCGATTTCGGAAAAACAAAGCCGAAACAATGTAGAAATATGAAAATGCAAAATACCTGCTTTCCTATGCTCAGTAATGGACTGATTAATGTAGTCTAGAACTGATCATTTCATTGAAAATGTGCAGGTTTACTATGAAAAAAATTACGGTGTATGTTTTCAGGGGAGGATAACCGTCTTCGCGACTCATTATTTTTCTTCGCAGAGGCCCTGTTATTATATAATGCATTTGTCACTCTCACAACATACATATAGTTGTGGGGTTCCCAAAGAAACGGTTTGCTATTAAATTGCTTACAAAGTTGTGACATTTACTATAAAGCAAAGAACATATTTATTTAGTGTCGTGTCACGGTGTAACCTTTACACACTTGTACAGAATGTAAAAAAATGTAACGGTGCACCGTTTGTTATGCACTTTCGTATAATACTACACTTTTTTTGTATACATGTATTTTGTATGACATAGCTACTCTTTTTGTTGTCGTTACCTTTAACACACCTTTGTGTTTTAATAAGGGTCTTTGTATGACAAGTTTCATTTTCAATAGTTATAAAATGGATTTTTCAAAATAAGACCTAAATATCCTTCTGATATTACATATATCAAGCTCGTTCACTCGTCTGTTTATCATATGTTTTCATATATGTTTAAATCATTATTTTAAATCAACTTAGTTTTTTTTTCTTATAATACATATTTATTATTCTTCCTTGTAATCGACTACCCTTTTAACTTCTTCGTATTAGTTCATTATTTTCCTTTTTTCCACAAATTAACATGACCTCAACCTATATTTGGAAATTTCTCTATCGAAGACAATGTACTGTGTGTACGTCTAATAAAAATATGTTCTGTTCTGTTCTGAAGTGTTGTACGCTTTCAAATTTTCCTGTAATGAAACCAGTTTTGTGTTTCGGATATTTGTTTCATTTTCGCTATTATAAAATTACATATTATGTTTTATTGCAATATATTGTTCTATATTCATAAGCATAAAGAAGAAAGAATTTAGCTCTGTAAAAAACAGAAAATAAAAAGGAACATTCAAATTGAGAACATAAACTTAAATGATAATCAATTTATTGAGTGAATCTTCAATGATAATTATTATAATGCAATATATTGTTTTTAATTTTCTTTGACCATGTAACATTTTTTTGTACTTTTTATTGCTGCTCCTTTCTTCATAGTTGTCTTTGGTTCAAGACCGTCTTGTTTGTTTTGCCGTTGTTGTTGTGTTGTTGTTTTTGTTTGTTTGTTTGTTTATTTAACATAGTTTTCTGGTATTTTCGACTTCCTAGTAAATATATGTAATGCCCAATATAACTTTTACGATTATCATTATTTGTTTGATGGCGTGGGACTTAGAGACAAACATTACAATTAAAAGTTTCCCTTACAGACATGACCTCCTCTCCGTAATAAATTTCGTTTATTAAAATTGTCTTTCGCAGCAAAAACCGCTCTTTAGAAATGCTAAAATAGTATGGCTTTTCATGGTGATATTTTTTTATAGTAACCCAACGTTATAGGTGTGAAATTCTTCTCGCTTCTTTACGAACTATAAGCTTTATATTGTCAACCGGCAGGGGTAGGATGTTTAGACTTTATGCAGAAAATATAATAATAATTACAGAATACAAACGTTCCGACTTTGATTGTCTTTTGTTTGCTTGGCAGCAACTCGAATGACATAATCTTCCCAGTCTACACTATCTATTCTAATTGTCAATTTTCTCTCCTTCACTTATTAATTTCTTAAATGATAACCCTTTTTACCACATCATATCTCAATCCCCCTTTCTCTCTTATCTGCCTCTGAACCCTTCTCTTCTCCACTTCCTATCCAAGTTTTACATTTTTATTCTCTGTTAAACCACATTCATTTCTCACATTCTAAGCAGAATTATTAATTTTAAATGACTTCTCTTTTCTATTTGGTATATAAAACAATAATTCTCCTATCACATCCTGCTTCATAAGTCTCTCATACTCCAGCTTGAGACTCAGAATTGCACTAAACTCTAATTACCCCTTGTAGGGATTAACTCTGACTACTTCGATTAAAGGTAGATTTCATCTGTGACCATATTAACTAGGCTTATAAAGGATACTTGGTCGAAACATTAGACTGAGGTTGGTATCGTTTGGTCAGGATCCTGCCAGAGTATAATATGAAAAGCAATGATACAGATCAAATAATTATTATTGATGACGTGTAAAAATTAACAGGTTCTGTCAATTTTGTCTCTCCATTTAAATTGCTTGTGTCTCTCTACCTGTGTGTGAGTCTACATTAACGTTAATCTGCTTGCGACGTAAGTGCGAGAAATTATAAACGAAGACGATGTATTTCACAACCTTTGTATGCACACCTGCATTTGTTCATTCACATCTGAATGAAAAAGAATGTTAGTAAAACTAATGCTCAAAACGGCATAATCCTATGCTGCAGTACGTTCATTAGAGGAGCATTAAGATCCATGCTGTGTTATGTAATATAACGAAGCAATACACTATTTAGTTTTGAACTCCTTTAATTTGCGCAATATATCTATACACAAGATTTACGCCACTTCTAAAAACTATTTTAATATTATGATTTAAACCGTCCAATAATTTATGGATGTTAACACTGGTATATGTCAACTGCACAAAGGTCGTAATGTTGTTTGCAAAATATTTTACATGTTTAAAATTTTGATTCTAGAAAGTTCATTCAGAGTAAAAAAAGGTCAAAGAAATGTTAAATATACAAAATATATGCGTCGTTTAATTAATTATAATAATGATAGAAGTAAAGATAGATGATGTATAACATTTTTATGATTTGTTTAATTGGAATTGTGCTTCATAATCTTAAAAATGACAACTCGCATTATCAAAATATTATGAAATGTCGTTCACATATTACGGATAAAATACAACCTGGACCATTTGTCTTTAAGTGCATGCCAATGTGTGTTGTTTCTTTTTTTCCTTTCATGTGTTTTGTTGTTTTTGTTGTTGTTTTATTTGTGTTTGTATTTGTATTTTCCCTAAAACAATTGCATTTTGCTGTATGTATGTTTCAATTTTGTTAAGCACAAAAGGGAAATCATTTGCAGATAAATGTACTTGATCGTGAAAGAATACAATACCAGACTGTATGCAAATACGTGTCTTCAACAAGCTCGTTGTCTGAATTCTGCTCTTCGCATGGCTAGTTTCTCTTTCGCTGGCTTGTTTTTAGCATTTATTATAGTATCACTTATATGCTTGATATGTCGCAATCCGCTGACCTTGTAGCGTAGTGAAAACCATACGTTAAAAAACCAACAACGCTTTTCAATATCTCATTTAATTTAAGTCTTTTGCCTGACATATCCAAAACATTTGGCAAAATGCATACTACTCTTCCATTTTAAAAACTTAACGGATAAAAGTTGATTGTTGCCTATTCAGTTTAAATGAAGAACTCAATAGAATGCGCATCAACTATTTAACTACGCAAGAATTGCACATTAAGCTATTTCCTTTCATTAAAATGAAAAATGTTTGGAGCAATATTTAAAAAAAATGTGTCGTTGTAGATAAAGTATATGTCACTAACTCATTGTATCGAACATTGATTCTTAGACCTATTCAACACTGTATATTATCGTGTAATGGGAATGTCTTCCATTTGTTGCCACTGACCGATAAGCAATAAAAACAACATTTTGTTTCCATATAATGTATCCTTCTAGGAGTGATTTACGGATAAATTTCTTTTCTGAACGCCGGTGTTCACCAAACAGTAAATTATTTGTTCGCCCTTTTCTAATTTGTCGGTGATTTATATATTAAAATGATTACATTTGTCTGATAACTAATTGGAACGTTTCCATTGTAATCAAAATTAACCTGCCTTCATCGCAACAGAACAGATCATGTTTTTACAGATATTCATGGTTTGGTTTACGCAAACATATAAAGTGTCCAACCGTTTATTTCATTTATTGCTTGATAAGTATAACTTAAAATTGCCAAGCTTAGGTCTAATGCTGTTGCATCGAAGGAATTGTATTATAATATCGTTTGACTGTATGATCGTCGGGGTGGTTAAAAAACTTTTTGGTCGAACTTCAAAGTAAACAGAGCAGTTAAGAAAAGCGATATGTTTTCCCGATTGGTTGACTCCATGACATCATAGCCTTTTTTGGTGGCTAGCGTGCAGTTCTTGCACATTTTAGCCTTATACTAGTCTAATAAAATGTCTATAAAACGGTGCTATTCCTCAATTATAAATAAAAGTATTTTAACGAATCAAAATATTTAGGTAATGGATTATAATGAATTAACGTTTAATGGCTTTGTAGTATCTACATTGTCGATGACGCATACGCGAATTTGTTATTTATGTACCTTTGATGGTTAAACACATTTGAATATCAAGCATTAGCATCGGTGAAGAAATCGAAAGCAATGCTCTGCTCACTTAAGTAAGATCTAAAACATGAGAAGAACAAATGATAAATGAGAGTTATATATGCTAGAAACTGTGTACTTTTCCATTAATCGTTCATGTTTATCACTGAAACGCCAATTAAAAATATAAATATAAGATACATAATGCCAAATGATGTAAACATTGTTATTTTGACACGCGATGCTTCACAAGTCCGCCGCAAAGCGTGCGAATAATAAGTCATTTACCGCGGAAGTCGTTTTTTGCCCACATATTCGTAAATGTAGCACATGGCTTTCACTGTAAATAGTATAGAATGTACATGTACATGTGAACAGACCACGAATGATGTGCTAGTCCTAAATATATAGATGTTTAACTATCTCTTGTCATGGCATGGACATTTATAACTGCAGGAAAATTGCAGAAACATTTGATAATGTTTTAAAAAACATCTTTCTAAATGGCAGCAATGTTCCCTTGTGTTCATATATTATGTTTCCATTAAGCGAAGCACGCAATTTGATTCAACACCTCATCATGGAAATTTTCTTCCATTATAAAGACATTTATGAAAGCAAATTTCAGTTGTTAAATCACGTGGGTGTAAAGAACACATCTCATATTTGTATTCTTTTTCATAATTTTCTGTGAGTATATTTGTTTCGTTGAATTAAAATCGTACATAAAACGTCTTTAATTTGTATTTTCTAATAATCTCGTATATTGTTGTATAGACAATTATGTGCTTTTTCGTATATAGAATAGACGTTATTAGTATAAATCAGATATATTACTTTGACAGTAGTGAAATGCCGAAAAGAATAATCAGTAGTCAGTTTCTGAAAATTCAATGACTTTCCAAACAAGCATTCTTGCTGTACCAACTACTTTCCACATGTTTTACGTCATTTACTCCGCCTACAAAGAGAGGTTAAACCCTCATTTACACTTAATAGAGAATATTGATAGACACCAACAAAATAACCATGTTTCTGTATGAATATAGCCGCCGACTTTTTAATCCATTGATGACTGAAGCTAAAACGTCGAGCGCCTTGGAGTACATAAGTGTTTCAAAAGTTTGACAATTAATGTTTTCCAATCTTCCAATTTTCAGAAATACATTTCATTGAATGGATATATGGAGCGCAGTATCTTTCAATTAGGAAGCTTTCTTTAACATGTATGTGTTGAATTGACTGTCATTTGGGCGTACGGCTTTGAAATATATGATAAAAGTATCAATGGAAATAGATAGTTTTGATGCAGGTATCAATGTTGTTGTGTGTTTTGATGCCGTGCATTAAACTCGATGGAAAATTGCAACTAAATAAAAGTAAAAAGTAAAAAGCAAAGCAAGCCTCAAGTAGTCATGTTCAATTTACAGTTGGTCTTAAATTGTACATGTACGCACTATAACATGTCCCTTTATCATTTGTTATATAATTTTCCGAAGGTCAAATCTTTCAAAATTGATCAAAATGATTTGATATTAAAATGTATTTTGACACAAGGTTTTATGTATTTCTTCAGCAAGGTCACATCAACAGTAATGTTAAATAATTAAAACGGATGGAGCAGGCTTCTTTTCATGGCAGTCTAACTTGCTTAAAACTAATTACAATTTGTAGCTGCGTACGCAATTTTTATCATTCTGGAAGGACTTGTTAAAAGCACATCAGAATATGCGACATTAAAAATATAGCATGCAGGGCGACTATAATTTGAATGAAGATACTAACGAATAAACAAGAATTTTGCAGAAATAATTTCTTTTATTTTTACGTTATGAACTTTACGTACGCGCGTGCACTAGCTGAACCAGTCACATAATTATACCGATGCATCTCCTTAATGACAGTTAGGTTACTTATGTAGCCAAATATTGATCTTAGGTTTAATTATCACAATACTTATTCTCGTAAACAAAAAGCTAATTTGCAATGTACGTGACCAACCAGTTTAAAGAACCACATTATAATAATAATGTTTAGATTTTCATAAGCGTGATCGTCTAAACAACTGTAAAACTAAGCTTGTATTGCTTGAAGCAGACGCAGCAGCGAGATCATCAGCAGTTACATGAAGGTCTAGTTCCTACTGTAATTATAAATAACCACCACAAACGTTGATAAAATAGTTCGGTCAAAAATAGAAAGACTATCTCATCTCGTTGAAGCTATCTAAAAATATATCAATAATAATAATATTAAGAGATGCAAATGTGTCAGTTATTTCCAAAATGAGAGTGTTCTCCTATATTATAACATTTTTTGTCAGGCATGTTGAAAAAAAAGTTACGTGTTATATATAGCAGAATAATGCATGGAATGATGCAACTGCAACCGAGATATATAACATAAAGACGATGAGAAAGGATACTGATAGTCCTGTTACATTTACATATAAATTTCATACAAAATGTATGAATCTACTACCCATTGGTAAAATATTTCCATATTCAATAAGTAAATCTAAGTTTGGTTGCTGCATGTACGAACGTAAAGAAACACGAGGCTGGAATAAAAGCGGATCAGTAGTCTGGATTGATGCATGAACGATAATAAAATATTCTTCGATTTTATTGAGCAACATTTGTTTAAATAAGAGTATTATTTTATCGATTTTTAAATAAATCTTTCACAAAGTATAAAGTAAATGAATGTGCGCGTCTCAAAGAATTTGAAGCAAGAACTGTGGAGCAAAAATTTCCGATCATTTAATGAAATGACTTTGATTTCTCTTGTATTAGAATATCAAACAACTGACTTGAAACTCGAATTATTTGTGCGTCTGAAGATTCGTTTGTAAACTGTGAGATGATATCAGAGTCATTATTGGATACGTGATCTTGACAAGCGACTGGTTAAATGGTGACATGTGAATATCTTGATAAAAAGATATTTCATTTGTGCTGTTAATAAGCATCATCGCCAAAACTACAAGTTTAGTTGTACCGTCTGCAGCAGACGCAGCAACATTAACATCAACAGTTACACTTGGTTCTAATTATTACCCTAATAGAAAAACGACCACACACGAGCATAAAATTGCAATTAATAACCTGATCAAGGGAAAAAGATATGACTCGGTCACCTTTGAAGTTATATATTATGTATCCAAACACTATAATAAGAATATTAAAAAATACATATATCATCAGTTATAGATACTGCCTTTCTCCATCGATTTCATGTGACCTTTTCTTTTTTAGCGATTCAATGGCAGTTGCCATGAAGGTAGAAACTTCATATCTTATTTCATTGAACTATATATCTACCTGTGGAATACAGAGATCAGTTAACACGAATAGCTTATGCTCTCACCATAAGTATTATACACTAACAACAAATGCACTGACTGCCAAGCGTGCCTTCTTGATTGCCCTTCATAAAAACTATCACGGTTTTCACTTCCTACGGGCTTCTTCTGTAACTAGGATTAATCAAATTCAAAAGTCGCACTTTATCTAGGCAATAAGCTAAGAAATGTTTAAGCGGAATGTTTCACTCGAAGAAAAATAACACTGACTCGTAGAAAAAATGTGTGAAAGTTAATTTTCTATCCACATATTTACTGACACTAAAAACAGCAAATGCAAGTCAAAAGGTGCAATTCAAGGACACACCGCAAGTGTACGCTTAGTTATTTCACGTGGAATGTAGACATGTGACTATGATTACATCATCCAGGAATTGGGATGAGATTAGCCGGCATTTTTGCCGATACTGCGCAGCGACATTTCTATCATTATAGCACAGGGGCACTTATGAGGTGCCCAGGGACTGAACCCGGTCGGTCCATTATACTGACACCGACGAGTCAGGCGTAATGATGTCCCCTTAGCCCCGAGCGTTAGGAGGGAAGCCACTTCTACCAACTTTAAAGTCTCTGGTTTGACCCGGCCGGGGTTCGAACCCACGACCTCCCGATCCGCAAGCCGACGCGCTACCATCTATATATATATATATATAATCGATTGTTTATAGACGTACACATCCACTGTTACACTAATGCATTTTTATATAAACCATATACTACATGTACCTATTGACGTGTCTGTACACGTGTCTGTACACGATACTGCCCTTTCGCGGAATATTGGCTGCTGAATATTAATATCCATATCTACTACGTACTTTACGTTTACAACTATTTACTGTGATTTAGTATTTACATGTCTTTGTGCCTTGGAAGAAGAAGGAGCATACTTACACTTATAACTGTTTTGCAAGGCGAAAAAAAACTATACAATGAACAAAATAGTATGCGTTTTCTTATTAGTCATTCTAATTTGTTAACCTAAATCTTCAATGAATTACTATTGGTGGGGAGATACATTCAAATATCAGATGATTATAAATTTATAAATAAACCAATTAGAATGAAATAAGCTCACAATTATTTATCTATAATAAACAATGTAAATAGGCCTAATGATAATAAACTACACTAGTGATTATAAATAACGATACAACTCAACTCAATTCCATTTACAAATTAACATATATGTTAAATAATTATTTTTAGCGTAGATCTAGCAGAATCCTTTACCTTATTATTCTGCATGTTTTTTAAAAAAAAACGTACATGAAATTGTAGCTAAAAGGTGGAGCATGGTCACAACAAAATGAAAATGTATTGCGCTGTAATGGGCTTCTGTAAAACTGTAATGCCTTACTTGAAGGAACTGTTAAAGGTATGCTGAATATACGGACAAGAACAAAAAATCCACTGTCTAATGTACACTTGTAACCATTGTTGGACATTCTGACACAAATGCCATTTTCTGTGAAGGAGTACACGTCCCAAACTACAGGGATAACGAAATTGTCTCGACTATAAACACTTTACGAGTTCTCTGTATTACGTAAAGGTATAAAATGGATCGACGTAGCTAGACTCCGAAAGACGTCATTTAAACCTTAGGGAAATCATGGACTTAATCAACAGGACCTTCTGTAACACTGGCTGAATACATCAAGTTGCTGCGTTAGAAACTTTCATTTTCGATGATTTATTTTTTACGGTGTCTGTACATCTGTCTGACCCATTTACTGATATAAATACAATAATCTCCCCATCGCCACCCCAATTAAAGGATTATCCTGCACTTCACTAACAGAGAGCTCCAGCACGAACACTATCACAATGAACGAAACCAATACACCAATGGGCAAAGTTATATACAATTATTCTATCTATGGACTGCTACATTAATTTATTTTTAATAAAACTACTTCAATATGTTCAAAAAACATAAGCATTCATTATATATTGTTCATATTTAATATGCTTATTTTTTTCTATTTTTTGATCAATCAACTGATCGCACGTGACAACGGCTTCCTTTTTTATATACTTCAGTAAGCCTGGAACATTAAAATTGTACTGTATCCTGATAAATACTCCTAGTTGTGTCGAAACGTTGATTTATAAAATAGTTTACTATAACCGATGTTGGTCGTCAGTTTCACTTACCCACGTTTTTATTTGTAATGATATTAATACATATACGCCTTCACAACCTAAGGCGGTAACCTTTAATGATATTAAATGATATTACATGTAATCCACATTGCTTTTGGTTTTATTGTGGTCCATTCTGAATGCAGTATTAATTAAAGTATACACTACGTACAATATGTCAAATTCAATGAAAGCAACAAAAACTGATCTTACATATACAGTCATTTAAGAAATTGTCTGCATTTAATTTTACGAATGAAACCGACTTGTAACACCTCGCATGCTGATATCAATCATGTGGGATAGCCTAAACTCGCCCAAGTCCTGTTCTGTTTTTATGTTTTTTAAGTGACAGTTCAAATTTTGTCGAGACAATAAGTTTGCAAATCTGTGTACACAAAGTTGTGCTTTTTTATATTATACTGAGCCATATACATCGTCTCGCGGGTATGACCGGTATGTTAAGAATAACCATATGGTGGGTGTTAATATGGAGAAAATCAGACGCGACACATACAAGTAGTATAGACAATAACAATTTTACCGATATTAGCCACAAGTTATAACGATAGACCTATCAAAGGACAGGTTTCAACAGACGACGGTAAATAAGGTACATGTAGTCCAAGCGCCAATAATATGTAATAGCTGATTATATTTGTAAAAATTAGAAACAACATTCAAACAGAAAAAGGGTGGTAAAGTGGACCGTGTGTCGAAAATAGAATAAGAAGAATGCAAAGTTGATCCGATTGCAAGCGTAATATTAAAAATGATTTTGATTATTCAAATATATATTTGTACTGATTTTATATATTTTATATGTACAAACCCTTAGTGCAAGTTTTAAAATGTATTTCTCCATTAATTTTATTCGTTGTCTGCTTGTTGTTGGTTTTTACTTTGTTTATCTTTTTATTAGTTACCACAAATAATACCATACCATAAAAATAAGCTACAAACATCTTCACAGTGCAAGAATAAAAGCTAGTTTAATGTGAATTGTTAAAACCCTGACACAAAAGTCAAGGGAATTTTTATTGGCTTTTTTGATTGTGTACCACGCCAAGAACAATTAGAATAAGTTTGTGGAGTTCGAACCAGCGAGCTAAATCTAAGCAGACTCTTCATTCTCTGCCCTGTGTACGGTTTTAGAAATGGCAACTGCACCCCTGTCGGTCTATATTGCCGACTGACCGTTCCAAGTTGGTAACTGTCGGGTTTGCTCATTCTGTTTAATGACTCATCACATTTTCTTTCTTACTTTTACATTTGGCTTGCATGTGAATATCTCTGTTCTAGGCCCTTTCAAATGTTGGTATATATTGCAATGCTCATAGGACTTTGTCATCTATTCTTATTGAAATATAAATATGAAAATTGTTACAGTGGTACAACCTGCTCTACCTGTTAAAATTAATGTTTTGGATTACAATGTTTGGATACAGATCAAAAGTTAGAAATAAGATAATAACAGGCACATTACCTTGATCAACATACTTTGTTAATATTATACACTGAGTCCGAAGAAAAAAGTGTAAAATAACATATTTTTAACATATATATTAGTCTTTAGAGATTGCTATAATGAAGTAATTGAAAATACACTTAACAAAATGATGAATATAATGACAGGGCAAAGTTAATGGTAAAATGGGCACGCAGGCAATATGTTTACAATAATCATGTTTTTTGTATTTACATATTTGGAGGGGCTCGAGTGACCAAGCATCGACTTGTACCTGTCACCTCTTAGTCGTGCAGGGAAAGGATATTAAGGTGTTCCAACTGACCAGCGGTGTACCGAGAGTTTTATCAAGATAAGTGTGCCATTCTAACGGACTATTTTACAGGTGTTGGGTAAAAACGCCATATCTAGACCTTGCACATCTTAATGAATATTTTTGTCACATATATATATTTGTTGAGATTTTACATTACTGCAAAAAGAAAACGTCAATCTGTCTTGAACAGTCAAGTGAAGATTATTTAGACATTTTATTTTTTTCTAATGAAGGGGTGCGGGCATCACATGTGCGAGAATGTTTCCTGAAGTGTAATTAAGAAGTAAATTGTGTCATGTTTCATTCAATTTCTTAGTCATATTATGTCGCAGCCTCATAAATGAAACAGAACTACCACAATAAACGGGGTTCGCCAGGGAATTTTGATCGAAACAGGCTGCCCCATTGGTATGAAAGGCTGCCTGTATGACAATGCAATTGTACCCTTTGTGTTAAGCATTGATGAATTCCAGACTGTGTTGGCCCCAGCAATTCTTCGTAAGTAACTACGCATATATAGACCTGCGTGTAGTGTAGAATGTTGCTAAAAGTGGTTATTTTACTTTTCCTTATAAATAAAAGATATCCAGGCACTGTAGTATAATGCAATGGCAAGATCCATACATGTGCAGTGTGGCAGATGCAGCTTGTGTAGTTGTAGAGATGACGTTATCACTTTAGCGTTTTATGGTTTATGTTTATATATGACGCCCGAAATCGGCTACTTTTTATTCCTTGTTCTTTGCTACATCATTTTGTTATTGCAAGCTGCATTGTTAACAGTAGCTTACTCGATCGATTAGTGTCTTAAAACAAGACCTTGTCAGACAGCTGCGAAATTGTCGTATTGCCTGCAGCATTATTGACATATCTTGTATTATTGTGCGCTGCACTGTTAATACTAGCATACTCGGTTGTTTTCTCGGAAAATTACCAGGCCAATGAGGTGCGAATGATAGTAATGTAAGTTATATTTTTGTCCCTATTAAAATGTTATTTCATAAGATACATCGCTGTCCAGAGCGGCACCAGTATAAAGAAACATACTTTTCGACGTTCGTGTTTCCGACTCTGTCTTCATGATCGGCTGATCTTCCTTTTACCATTTTACTACCAACAACAGTTTTCCATAAAGGGTTTGCTTTTGATTTGCTTGTACTGAAAAAGTGGAATGTTTTATTATTATAACTTCACATTAACGACGGGTTTTGATGAGTATGCATCATATACTACAGGATAATGTCATAATTAGTATCCAGACGAGTAGATGGAGAAAGACAGTCATGGTAACTTTCTTAACGAATTACCATTTTTTGTTTGCAAGACTGCCCAGCTGCTCAAGAGCAGTCGGAGTGAAACTGACATAATTGACTTCTGTAATGTCGCGGGCGAAATTTCTCCCGCACTCTTTGTGAAATCAGGTTTTAGACTCTTCTCTGGCACAGATTGGTTTGACTTTCATTCGACTTTTTTCTATTTTGATGGTGTTGTACATTTAAGCGACGTAGACATCACGGTTATTAAGTAATATTCACTTATTTAAGCAAGGTTTTCTTTTTGTGAGTATATTGACAATGGATACCATTTGATTAAATTTGACAACTCTTAAAATGTGTTAGCTAATTCGCATTTCATGTAAGAAAATAATTCAGGACATACTAATTTAACATATAAAGTGTTTTGGCCTGACCTAATTAGATTTGGGAGGAACTCTGCCTATTAATAACACTTGTCTCTAAGTTCTTTGAGATATTTTAGTTAAATATATTCCACATTTACAAATTATAAACGTTATACATGTATATATGTCCATATATATTGGGGCCATACAAGTATAACGTTTATATATATATATATGGAGAGAGAGAGAGAGAGAGAGAGAGAGAGAGAGAGAGAGAGAGAGAGAGAGAGAGAGAGAGAGAGAAAGTACCATTTGTTTTTGTTTTTATTTTGCACCTTATTTTCAATTTGTTTGAAATATTAGGAACGAATACAATATTAAGAACACGCAAACTGTTTATGTTTGACCGATTATATCAATGTCGTTGCGTTAGGCGACTTGCATATAGGTTTATCGGTTTGGCTGCATTTTTGGGGTCTATCTTTTCCCCACATTAGCTTTAGGATTGATGTCTGACCAATTGCAGAGCAGTATAGATTAGGTTGGGAAAAAATTAAAGACTGGAGGCTTACACATGTCCGAGGAACAACGCTAAAAACACCCACATATAATGGCTCCAACGTTTTTGTGCGGTTTTATTGTAGCATAATAGATTATCCTAAGTAATAAGATAATAAAAAGATAATCTGAAGACGCTTTCAACAAACGAGAACCATCTCGGAAAAACGTAAATGATTGTGTTTGTGGTTAAGTTACAAATAAGTATACCTGTACATAAGCGCACTGTTTTAGAGATTATGATGTTGTGACATAATTAACTACAAAATTTATTTGCTAGAACTTTGTGAAAAGATTGTAAACGACAAGAGTTATAAAAAGAATAACGTCTAGTATTGACTTAATTAATTTAAGTAGACTACAAATCAAAGTGCAACCATATGTGATATATGCAGTTTTCAAATTCAGCCCAACAAGATGAAGAACTTGCAGACAATAGTTAATCCTTGGTGCGAGACACCCATCAGTAATCTACAAATGTGTCCAAAATGCGCGAGCTTAACTCCGGACAATATAGTACAAGTAGTCAGCGAGTGCGACATGACCACGAGTAGAAGACATCAATTCCTCTCAAATAGTTTAACATATGGGCCTGTTTAACGTGTGAATTTTTATTTCCTGATAAGCAATCGTTATAATTTACCTTAACTTCGAAGCGCTAATAAAAAAATATAAAAATGTTTCGTCCTTAATAATAAAAATATATGATAAGATCCTATGAGCATTGCAACATATATATATATGATAAGATCCTATGAGCATTGCAACATATACCAGACGCCGAAAAGGCACAGGACAAAGGTATTCACATGCAAGCCAAAAATAAATGTGATGAGTCATTTAACAAAACGAGAAAACCCAATAGTAACCGTCTTGGAATGGTTTGTCGGCAATAAGGACCAGCTGTGGTGCTTAAACCGGTTTAACAGAGCTCTAACCACGCACGTCCGGACGGGTTTCTCAAATGCGACCAATGAAAAGAAAATACATCTATCCAAATTAAAAATGTCCATGCGCTGACGTTTTACTAGATAAATTATGACGAAATTTGTGACGTCATAAAAAAAGAATGTCCGCATAGAAAAGAGATATGTATCATTTCTGAACCACACAACATTGTTGATTGTTAGTGAACTTGAATTTTACTTAAGAAAGGAAAATCACCAGAGAAGTGTAAATGGTTGTAGCATCATGCTCATGTGAAAATGGAATTGAAGAACCCTTGTCCAATGTCGCTCGAAGTAAAAACAACGTAACGACCCTTTAAGAATTAAATAAATAACAACATAGAATACATGCACGGTAAGATTGTTTAAACCGCCACACTACACAAGTAATATTGTTGTAAAACTTGCTTTTGATATGTATATGATTGTGTAATCGATCTTCAATTAAGAAATTATATTCTATAAATAATGCCTAGGCATTATTAACTATACAAAAAGAACGATAACAAACTGAAGTATTTACAAAGATTGTTGCTAGATATATAACATATTTAACTAATAGATTGTATAGTATGTATTATACACATGTTATATTTAACCTTGAATCGTAGTTTAAGCTTTTAAACAAGGTGAACTAAGTCCGTATTGTTTTGGTGCTTATAGATCGTGAACTTTGAAATTTGCTTTAAAAATATAGAATAAAATCAATAAAGAAAGAAAGAAAAAAAAGAAACAAATAAACAAACAAACATTCTTAATCTACCATCAGGATAACCTAATACAAACCATAGTCTATTATATTAAAATATAAAGTATAATCCATGCACATAAAAACATAATATGGCAGAGATTTTAATTCGAAATTACCCTACTTCTGAACATTTATTGCTTTTTAAAATTTTAAATACTTTATTGAAAAGGCAGAAAATTAATCTAAATAAATATATTCTCGGAATGATTTCCTTTTCTTGCAGACTGTTACAATACTAATTACTATTAACAATATTATATTTCTAAGACATGATATGAGACATATCGCGAATTTGCGACATCAAAGACAACGCAAAGAGCGTCCCCTGTCGAAAGACAATTGAGTAGGGCAATATCACTTATATCCGCACAATTAACTTCTGACCACAATTATACAATACGGCCAATTTCGATGGTATTTTAGTTCCCATGTTTCATAACTCAAAATTCAAAACAGAAAAAAAGCTTCAAATGTGCATTTAAAACACTTCTTGCAAAAAGGGGAGAGTTAAGATAAAGAGTTTATCTTTTTTTTTTCGCCACATATACGTTAAATCAACACAATACATCACATACATACAGGTAAATCTTTCAAACAAGATAATAAACTCTTTAGAAATGATTCATGGATTGTGCCGAAAAAAAGAAAATGTATGCGGTGAGTAAAAAGAAATTATCTTGGACAGATTAAGCCAAGATAGTTCTGACGGCATTCTTATATGCCAAATTTGGTATGCAATGCCGTCATCTCTGTTTGTGCAAAATGCTGTTTAAATTTACTGCCCAGAAACTCGTTTGCACATAATCTGCTGCTTGCAAAACCGAACATGTGGTAAATTTCTTCGACAGATTTAGCCAAGATTCTCATTCAAAGCCAACCAAAGATACCTTCTTTTTTCGGCACCGACCCTGTTTTATATTATCTTGCTGAAATGAAAATTGAAGTCAATATTATTGAATATGACGGTTAAAGGGGTAAAAAAAAAACGTTGGTTACATAATTATCTTTTAATGTTCATAAAACTTCATAGCCAAAAGGTGGTACCGATGTTAATATCCAATGAATAAGCGATAGGGTTTTTAAAAATATAAAAATTTCATTTTATGAAAATATATCCCTATTACTGACATAAAATGTTGTTTATTTTTTTTAAAGATTTCAGTGAAAGATGTAGATGTGTTCTGTTTTCGGAAATATACACCGTGTTGTTGCCAAAATGTTAAACATTTCTTAAAGTTGTTTTGTCTCAGACTATGTACTGTATTTAAAGATTGATTTGACGTTTGATGTCGTGTGATGTTATTCGCTTAATGTCAGTATTAAGTACACAGACTTGCAATGTTACTGCACAAAGTCGAATAAAGTGTAGTTGAAACATAAAATGTACACTGCTTGTACCTAAAAGTTGTCTGATGAACCCATTGGTATTTGTTCTCTAGTTTTAATTTTGTTGCTTTCTGGCAATACTTTTGATTGGCCCAAACAACTGCCCTTCTGTTTTTATACAGTTTGTGAAGCCCAGATCGTCGAGGTATCTTCCTTATATCATTATTAGGATTTTATGTAATCTATCGTTGGTGTCCTGTAGAGCTACATGTTACACTGTCTCTATGTGTCGAGATCACACTCAGTGAAATTTCACTCGATGTTTAACATACTTGTTCTATATTGTACATCACCAACCATAAACTGAGTGCAAACAAATAAACTATTTTTATCGAGTAATATATTTTATGATATTCGTGAGCGATTTAAAGGCTGATTTCGCTTTTGAACGGCACTCATTTCCCACGTTGGTGTTTTTTATTCACCAATGTGCAAATGTTCTTGGTTTTATCAGTGACTAAAATTGGATAAACGACCGCTAAAGTTTGCAACTAGTTATTCCTTTGTGGGTCTCATCAACGCTAGCCCACCCTTTGGCATCAAAGTAACAGGGTCTGAATTCATGGGATCGATAGCAGTAAAAACTGAACGTGTCGTTTTCTTTTGGCTGCGAAGGATAAAATGGGGTTCCTGAAAATAAGCTAGAATCATACGCCGATATATATCAGTTGTCAAGAGACGGCAACAACAGCAATAGCCATTCCTGCTTTTCCATTGTCTTGCCAATCGAGCCTGGGGAAATTCTTTACAAAGTGTTGCAATATGCATTAATACCGGTATTAGTAGGACATTGGTTCTTTCCTTGATGTTAGCTTTAGAACATCTACTTAAAATATTAGATTGTCCTAAGGGCATTCTTATATGTGGAATTTGGTATGCAATGCCGGTATCTCTACATAAGTAAAATGCTGTTTAAATATACTACCCAGGTACTCCACATGGTAGTTAAATAAGCACACAATGCTTATTCCCGTGCATTGGTACGATTGTGCATACTTTGCTGCTCGTAAAACGCATATGTGTGTACGAGCCATCCTCATAGTTAGCCTTTGAGTTTTAGTTCACTGATTACTGTTGTAAGATAAATGCGATAGGAAGAAGCGAAATAAGAAATATCCTCAGCACAGAGGGCAAAACCTACCTAGGGTTAGAACATATTCTTGAAGTCGTCATCGTTTGGCTATATATAGAGATGGCATAAAAAATCAAGAATCGTTGTGGGACAGTCCAACTACATGTAGATTATTATAAAGGTCAACCTGTTCTTTTTGTGTTCGTATCTGAATCATCGTATACATGTATATACTAGTTTTTGTATCTACATGTATGATTGTTTAGAGATTTTCGCACAGTGGAAAGAATCATGTGATATACCAATACGTGCTCGGTAAATATGGTTTATCATATGGTCTAATCAAAAAATGGCACCATTTGTAGGCTTAATTTTATTTTCCTTTTGATTCAATGATATTTGTTAGGAAATTGTTTCGGTTCTTTTGTATTCTGATGTCCCGTTGTCAAAATCGATTCAAACTAAAATCAACATATATTTGTTAGTGGTACTGTCAGTCCTAAACTGTTTGAAACGCACTAGCGTCGTATGATTAATATCACCACAAATCATACTAAAGCATAAGAAAAGTCTAATACATGTGACTGATCATGCATGATTACTAATGATACACCATAGTTAGTGATTAGTGCATATTATCTTTTTTTCCGCTTATATATACATGCCCGAGTCCTGGACGGGACGATCAGTTTGGGGGAGGTAATCCAGCTAACCTGCGGTGCGCAGGTGGTTCTATAATAACATATATTGTAAGTCTCGGGTCTTCTTCAATCGAACATTAGATTGACGTTGCCTATATGACCTTAAATATGTCGGTGGGATGTACATGTAAATAACAAAATAAAAATAAAATAAACATGCATATAAACTATAAATGAATGGCATTGCTACTGAGGTTGTGAACGTGATCCTTGCTATCCTGCAATAAGTACAATGTTCAATATTTTAGCAAGTCTGTAGCATTTAACTAATCTTACACCCCTTGAAACTAGATATCTTATCAAATACCGCACACGATAGATTACGTTTAGTGTAGTCTTTTATTTATTAAACATTGATTAAGTATGTCATTTATTATATTATGTAATGTGTTACAAATGTGTTGTAAAGTCTTCTTTATCATTATAAGTTATTAATTTCTTAATTATAACAGTTAGCATGTACATTAATTTTACGACAAAGTAAAAGATAGTCTTATGAATGCATGCAAAGTAAATTGACTTGCGTTTTTCTAATGGATGCTGGAATACCAGTTTTCAACTTAATGAGACACGTGTATATGTCATTCATCGCATTATTACTCCAATGAGATCCCGTAAATATGATAAATCATCACGCAGAATTTCAGTTCAGATAAGTCGTTTATGTGGGAATAGTGTCAAAACAGCATTGTTAAACGACACAATTAATGTGAAAAGTTATCAAAGGGGCGTCTGCGTAACTCCATTATGTTACATCAGTAAGTTAAAACGTTGATGCAAGTTTTTTGTTTGAAGCGTCGTGGTTTGAGAGCTAAGTATTATAAACACCTTTTGTCACAAATTAAACGGATATTTCTCTTTATTTTTATAAATGACGCTAGTATCCTTTGCATAATTAGCAAAACAAAATATCATAAATCTAGACAATATCCATCTCTATAATTTTCATAGAAAAACCTATACTTCCAAATGACTTGCAATGCTTGATTCTTCCAGTTTTTATCCATAAGCGGCATCATCATAATCATCATCATCATCGTCATACGGATCATAGTAAATATTTAAATTTAATCAATTAATAGATCATCTTAAAGCATCTTCTTTTCACTCAAAGATGTTATAGACCTATAGGAATATGAAAGCCTGCAATTGACAATAATCATTCATGTGTCCTGCATGATAACGCTGCATTTTGTTATTTTGTTATTTTAGTAAGTGCATGCGTTTTACTTATAAAATCTACTAGGAAACGGTGTGTCATACTTACTTCTATACACTGGAATCCTCCAAGGTAGGACTTGTTTCTGTATGTGTAAGTATACTTATAAATAAAAAGTAAATATGCAAAAGTGCTGGAACGTATTGCGAGACCGGTTTTACTACTTAGAATATAACTTACAAAAGAAAAAACGAGCATATTTCAGGTTTATCATTGAAATGAGGTTTTAAACCGGAATATTATAATAAACGCTCTTAGACTGCCAATTGAAGTTAAATAGCTAAACAGACATTTAATTGTTAATTTTAAAATCACCTCGTCTTTTGAGCAGTCCGTGAAAGACGTGCAATACAGGCATTATTCTGTTGGAATTTTACTGACAGTTTATGTTACTTAAGATGAGACTGAACCCATAAATACATAGGCCCCAAATAACTTTACTAAATGACTTCTCAACACTTTAAAAATGTCACAAGCATACGGAGGAAAAGTAAAAAAAGTGTTTTGATAATAATGAAACTAGTGAGTCACTTTAAAAAATACCCCAATGTAAGACCGTTTTGTTTGTGTCTTTTAAACGAAAATCAAGTTATTAAAACTGAACCAGGAATCTAAACAACGAAAAAGGTAATGCGGGGCGGCCTATTTTCAGGCAGTTAAATGAAGGATTCCTGTTAAAACTTAGCAATTGAATATAAGCTTTGAAACGCGGAGTTTAAGTGTGCACATTCAAGTGATTGAAAAGTATCATTGGCTTATAATGTCTTATATCCTTTTCTATTTACCATACGTGCAAATACCCGATTGGAACTAAATGATGTTACATAATATTGTTATAATGCAAGTTACGACTTACGCTTATGCATTCGGTGTTTTGAACAGAGTTTCAAATGTACACTACTTTATATTTCTTTCCGTTATGTAAGCAACTATTATACTTTGTGAATGTCCAATAAATAACAGTGGATATATTGTTTATGATATCTCACATGCCGTATGTCTTAATATTTTGCACATTTTATCCATTTAGAACATGGCATGCCGTGTTATGGAGGCCCGACAATATTGGTGATTAACATCCATCAAGTACCCCAAGGGTTTGTGTCTTGTTAGCATAAATAATAAATAACATTTCCTCAATTTAGCTGGTAGGAAAGGTGATTAATGCGACAAAAACGGCAAGTTGACAGTAAATGAAATTTTGGGATTAATATTTCACTCATTTTGCAGGAAGACTTCTTACGCGATCACGTTTGAAGTGAGTGATAATAGGTTAAACGGCGGTTCATGGACTAAAAACCGCATGCTTGATCCCTGATAGCGACAATGCAGAGTATATATAAGGATGTTACATGCAGGTAAAATTGCAACATCAACATAACTTTCCAGATGTCCAGATAGATAGAGCGTTGCACTACTAACACATAAAGATATACGACTCGTAAAAGACAAGGTTGTTATTGTTCTCGATTAGGCTTTCGATAACAACGACATTTTTACACCTTTGTTTTCGGATAGCTAGAATATTAATATGCAGGACATAGTTATTTCGGTAAATACTAAACATATAAAATATAATAATATCATTTAATAAAATATGTAAATAAGATTTAGAAGGTAATTGTAAATTGATTCACACATATACAATTTTCCCTAAATTATAAAAGTTAACAACACGTTTTACATAGTTTGTACGATGCAGACAAATTGGAATATAATTGTTCTAAGAAGTGATTGTTATTACATGAAAATTATTAACAAATACGGTTTATTTTTCTTGGTATTGTCTATTTTATTTGTTAGTGAATTATATTTTCGTTGAACTAAAGTAGCACTGAGTTTAATGTTTTACGAAATTGTATATTCTTGAGTTACTGGCGGTATGTTTTAAAATCAAGGATCATAAAAATCTTAATAGACAGCTTAACCAAAAAATTCCACCACAGCCTTATTTTATGTTTTGTTTCCTGACAGGACAAGCGCCTATACAGAAGCCAGGGAAATTTGATATCTTAAGCATAAATAAGGAATAGGAGCAAGCAAACTAGGTGATGAATTAAGTAACGTAAGCGCGCCTTTGATTCGTGATTAAGACAAAGACAGGTGTTCATTGTTTAATCAATAAAATTAACAACGGGCACCTAGTCATTAAATTCATTCAAAAGACAACGCTTCGCCATAGTGACAATCACTGGCACAAACTTCACAGTTTACCTTCTAGCGAAGAACGAACCCACTGTGGGTGTCACTTGAAAGAAACATGTCTGCAATCTTCAAACCTGTATTCATAAAGGTTGCGTTTTAAATTGTAATGCGCACGTTTAAAAACACATGATAAACATAATTTCGCTACGCATTGTCGTAGTTAAGTTGGGAAATAGCACTGTTGTGTATGATTTTCATGACTACTTCATATACATTGTTATAAGGATACATCGCTTAGCCTAATGATTGCTTTTGAAAACAAACTATTTCAGATAAAATGTAAAAGAAAAGCTTCGTCGATATAAAAATATTTTAACTGATATCGTTTTGCATCAATGTTTCCAATAAATACCTCGCACTTTTTTGTTTACCACATGTCAAAACTTTGTACTTGTTTTGCTTTCCACATTTGAAACTCTATCATTTCCATGCATTAAAGTGAACACAAAATCTGGCTACAGTAGTACATTTTACAGCTCATTTATGTAGTGTGCTGAAATTGATATCGCGCTCCTGGCATATTTAGACCGCAATTAACCGGGAGAAATGTATCATTTCTACACCATGTCGTTATTAGAAGACTGCTAAACAAAATTGGCCAGAACTTGGGAAATAAGTGATTCTTTAGCCGTAAGCTGGTTGATCAGAATTTACTCTTTGCATCCAATTATGTAGAGACGTTGATCGTGTTTTAACTGTACAGCATAAACAACGTGACTTTCATAAGAATAATAATTACATTTCTATGATTTAAGATAACGACCAAGGTTAGATTTGTCAGCCTCTTTCATCAATTGAAACATATTTGGAACATGATATGTAACAAATGCCATCTTGCTGTGTCTTGTTTCGTTGTTATGAATGCAAATAAAGAAAGTATGATTAACTGATTAATCGACAGTCAATTAATTGCTTATGACAGGCGTTCTGCAGTTTTGGTGTAGGGAGACCCCTGACACATATTGTAGTAGAATTATCATCACACCTTATGCCTGCTTGAAGAACTCATCTAACGTTCTTGCGCCGATTGAGGTTCAAACCCACGCTTGACGAATCACAAGTTAGCAATTTATACCTTGTTAACATGCAGCCCCTGTACGAAATAAATGAAAAAAATACTCACTTTGTCGAAATGAAACTTGGGAACCCATATTCGCAAACAAGTGACATACATTGCATTCATCTATCAAACATACAACACAGTGACAGGTTTAACACAGGTAAACAGAAAAAACAAGGGATGCGTAGAAAAAAGTGACGTGTACATGTACTTATACGCTGCAATACTGATTGCCTATTTCCATTTAACATTATTATATTAGACAATCCTTTGAGAATTACCACATGCACACATGCCTTGAACGTTTTATTTACACGAGCGAAATGCACACACATTAAAAATGCAAACAATTCCAACTCAACATTTGATTGATTATTGAATGTCTTGATTTATTTAAGGAATAGACATTGAGGTGCAAACTTGAAGCTTCCCGAAACACAAAGTGTCTAAACATGACCTTGCAGTAAGTCAACTAAAGTCCTCTGTTTGTAATAAGTTTTATGTATATATATATATATATAGTTTATTTAAAACACTTTGTCCATGGACGTAGTTACAAAACATGTTTAAGCACCCCAGTCGGTCTTATTTGCCGACTGGCCGTTTCAAGGCGTTAACTACTGGTTTTTCTTTTTGTGTGTTGTGTCAAAATTCTGTGTTTTTGTCGCACTTACATTTACCCTGTTTACCTTTGTCAAGAGGTAGTTTACATTCAAAGATCTGTGGAAATTGTGATAGGACCTTTCTTATTCAAAGAACTGAGAAAAGAAAAATCCATTCTATTTAGAGAGATTGCCAACCTGATTTAAACGCCCCTTCACCATCGGTTTATGTTGTCGTCTTTTATCTTGTGAAGTATGGGCGACATATTGAAAACATTAACAATGACAAATACAATGGTTCTTCTTCAAGCATCACTTGAGACTTGCGGACGAGTCACGGAAATCAGAATGGTGTGCTGACAATGTGTTTACTGCCTAAGACCGACAAGACACACCATTCCCGATGTGCGTACTATACAAGTCAATCAAAGAGTGGCTAGATAAATGACGTGTGCAAGTATGTGACCGTTTTAAAACAGTATCATTCTATTAACATTGTTTATGCAGCATAAACTGGCTTTAAGGTATGGAGAATATGAGGGGGTATAATCTACATATATGCTATGAGTGTGTACATGTATGTCTCCCAAAACGACATTTAGTGGTCGGATAGGTTTCTTAAATTTTCCCATACGTCATCTTGTACAGGAATGTGACTATTTCAGACTTTAAGGAAGACAGATGTTATCTTAACCAACAAATAGGTAGTTGCTTAGTTTATTAAACGTTGTCTGCAGTAAGTCAGTTATATAGAACTAATTTGTCTACAATGTATCCAACTCATCAATATCAATGAATGTTGTTGCTTTTTTTTTCCTCAGAAAATATTTTAAGAAAATTTTGTTTTGGAAAATCGTGCCTTGCGTTTAACCAGTTATCACGTTATTCATCGCCCCTGTTTTCATTGGTTAACTGAAAAACATGTTGTTGTTTTTTTGTCAAGTTTTATAGGAGCGATACATAAAATGAGAAAATGAAGAAGAGAAGCCGTATGAAAAAACGAATTCGCAGGCGATTCCATTTAAGTATTTGAAGATACGTTTCTTTCTCCCAAAACAACAACTACACAGCCACATATTGTTGCAAAAAATGTTTTTAGTATAACGTTAACTTTATGTGAAGTTATATGCAATTTTAGGTGAGTCACTGTCCGAAAATGTGAAAAGATTGACCTTCGGTTACAGAAACCTGGAAACGGTTTACATGACTGCAAGAAAGCTAGTGTTGCTGCAATCTTGAAACAACAAACGAAGGTTAGATTACTTGAAAAGAAACACAATTTGCTACGTAATGTCCTTTAACACAGAACATATTTTTACTTAGTAAGTTTCGACTGTTTCGCGCAATCTTCATCAGCCTGTTGATATTCGTTCATGTTATCCATTTTGAATGGGTGACGTCTATTGACCATCTGGCTTTATGTTTGGAATATATTGTATTCTATTTTTCTCTTACATATTTCTTATTTGCAAGCTGTTTAAGATTCGGGTTTTCTACATGTGTCATAATTCATACGCATCAAGGTTACTTCAAAGTCAACTGATACAGACCTAGAAATGTAATCTCTGAGAAAGACCCTCCAGAACGTTTGATTTTAAACAGAAACGTAGTACACGAAGATAAATAAGACGTGTAGAAATTAATATTATTTGACCTTATCGCACTCTTACAAATCCTCGGGAAAACCAATTTCTAGCGACATTGCATATGCTGTTAAATTGCAACTGTAGGATTTAATCTTTATTTGATATGTTAATTGGCTCTCCCAATCAGTTTATTTTATGGCGATATTACCGGGACTTGCAATTTGTCTGAGTGCTAATGGATTCATTTTTGGTTATAAGATACGGCAGGTGTAAACAAATTGTAGGATGCTGAATTGTCTGTGGGGGATTGCTCTTATAAGATACGAAAAAGCCTAAGATGAGGACTGGATGGGTAAGCCAGGCAAATTATAAATTATTTGAGTTATATACATGTTATTGTTTATATATAGACATATATATATACATAGATCCATGGAATGTGCTATATATTTATTTAATATATCATTTATATATATGTTCGTACTAGTTAAAACATATATTTAGATTTTAGAAAACCAGGTTATTTAGTCGGGGTAGAAAAAACGACATAAAATGTATATTTGAAGCGTTTTGAAAGATTGTGTTTATTATTGCATTCACTAAACTGTTATAAAAAGGACCATTTTACTGTTGCATTTTTGTTGTTGTTTTTATATACATTTTATTACGAATGCAAGTTTCTTATTTATTTGTGAGGTTGCTAAAACTAATAATTTGGTAATAAAGAACACGTTGTCTCATTATGCCTATTCTTAATGCTATTAATAACTTCTAGGAAAAGCTATGACGTGGAATCAGTATAGGTGTAACGATAGTACGTTGTACCATGGCATTCTATGTGGTATACACCTGCAGCACTATTTGATTACATAAATCCTAATATTGGTGTGTGTTCAATGCAAATTAAAAAAAATTTGAAATGAATAGTTGCAAAACGTAAAACATATCATATAGTAAAACATATAAAAGTAAAACACTATCTACGAGCAAATATTAGAGATGACTTCTATATATTGGTTATGAATCTAATTATGCGTTATTTGGTACAATTCACAACCTTGTGTAGTTAACAGACGCCATAAAACGCACGTGCAACAAGGGGAACCTGTGAAAATTGAGTCATTTTTGTCGAACAACTCCTCTTACATATACATTTTTAAAGTCAAAAAGAAAGTTTGCTGTTCTTGAGCGACGGATCAAAAGACATTTTATTACAGCATATTTTAGATGAAAGTTACATTAACTCCGTCGTTTTGGATCTGAACATTGATAAGCAGAATGTTGATATGTCTTTAAATATTTGATAATTGATTAAGATTTTATAAGTGTATGCACCGATTAGATTTATCTTGAAATAATAACAATTTACGCTTATGGAATTTGGTTGAATTTAAGTGTCCGCCCGAAAGCACGTCTTCATCAAATTTGATGAAAATTTCATTTTAAATGTTTCCTGTTAAAGAAAAGTTCGATTTAAAATGCTATTTTCCTACATTGAAGGCCCAACACCTTATACTGCATTGTCAATCATTTGTGTTTATACCATGTTACGCATTACTTGATTTTAAACCTGTAGCAGTCGTGTATATTTCGTGTTGTTGGACATGTGAAACCTTTTAATTGTACATCATTGAAATGGTTTAGATCTAAATAACATACTCCAAAGTGAACCCATTAAGTACAGACATATGTTCCCAACGGAAATTACAATCATTTGAACCAAATAAAAAGTTTCACGAATTTTGGCCTCTCTGGATTTGAATGCAAAATAGTATATGAACATAAAAAGCCGGCAAAGCCTGATTGCGTGAATTTCCCTTCATAACAATACATGGAATTAAATAGGTTTAAGTATGATTTATCTTATCTTGTTTCATTATGATGATGTTTGCGACCTAAATAACGGTTGAACAATAAAGATATTTTTTTTTTTAACTTTATTTTCATTCCAAGTTTTACATACAATTTAATACAATTTGTTTGTGTACAAAACTACTGGGATCTACTTATATAGTTAGAAGCTCAAAAAAGAAAGAAATGAATATGGTATAGTACCTCATATAGCAAACAAGAAGAGATTTTTCTTAAGATACAAACAATAATGTAAAAAACAATAGAAAAACAAAGTAAACAAGAGCATAAGTAAACAAACAAAACAGTCGAAATGGTGCTTTTTTGCAAAGCTAACCTTTTGTTTTAAATGATAAATAATAATAATAAGCGTACAAAAGAGATAAGAAATAAGGAAAAGACAGAAAACAACACAAAAAAAAACAAACAAGATACCCATGCTTTGGGTGTACAACTAATAAGGAAATAACAATTTAGGTTAAAATGGAACAAGTATACCTGAAATACTAATCCGTACAACCTAAACGTTTTCTCTGTAAAAAGAAAAACAATACAAAATACAACAGACATGGGTAAATGGGTACATGGATATAGTAAAAGTTATAATTAGGGAAATAGTTCTTAGGTTATCTAAGATGTATAATTTTAAACACAGTGTTATGTTGTAAGTTTTCAAAAAGAAAAGTGAATATAAGTAATATGCTGTCTTGTTGAAAAATAAACTATTTAAAATAATCAATACAACAAAATTTGTATGTCTTTTGTATATTAAGAACTATGTGTTGTTTTTTTTAAGAAGCTTACAATCAGTAAAAAAACTGAAAGAAAAAAGTATATTTTTTTTCCCTTTATATATTCATATTGCATTAACATATAGATAATATGAAGACTAAGAATATCTGTTTAAATATATGTTATCAAAAAGCAACACTAGTTTCAAAAAGAATTTCAATAGTTTAGGTACATGTTTTTAAGCTTCAAAAAGAAAGTACACAGTTATGTAAAAATAAAGTTGATTAATTAAGGTAAATAAACAGTTCAAATTTGGATTTATTAAAATGAAATTATAAATACTACACATAAGAAGTAGATATAGGTTAATCAAGATCAAGCTCACAATTGAGGCTATCAGTGAAAAAGTAGGTTATCTCCCATGTTTTATCCTGTAATGTAAGAAATTAAATTTGATAATGGTTTCCAATATCTTTCAAATTCTTTAACTTTCATGTTCTCTCTGGCAATCTGTTCATCCGTTTTGTATTCCTTTAATAGGCATCTCTTGTATGTTTCAACATTTAAACTTTGGCTTGTCTCTTTAGTTTTAAAGATGTAATATTTTGCTAAGATAAGAGTTTTATTTACAACATTGTCCAAATATTTGTTTCCAAAGATAATATCATTTTTTGATAAATGTAAATTTAACGTAGGGCAAAATAGATTTAGTAAACTAATTAGCTCTTGCCAAAATGTCTTAACTATAGGACAGTCACAAAAGAGGTGAATTATTGTCTCATCATTTAGTTGACATAGGGAGCATTTAGCTGAATCTAATATATTCATCCTATTTAGAAGGTGGTTAGTTCCTAGAATTCTGTGATTTATTCTTGTCTGAAACCATTGCAAGAATGTGTTTTTCTGACAAATAAATGGCAATTTAAATAAGTTGATGATATTGCTTTGATTTTCGCCCAATTCATATGACCATTTTTGTAATGCTGAAGGTTGTACATTTTTTGATATTATTCTGTCATATATATTCTTACAACCTTTTGCACTTTTAAGAAGTATAGAAATTGAAAAGGGTACAAAAGGTTCAGCAATTTTTTCTCCAATATCCGTAATTTTGATTTTATTTAAATATGACTTAACAGATGAGACAATACTAGCATAGTCTAAATAATTTGTTATATGGCCATATATTTGAATAAATTCTTTGTATTTTAGAAATGAACCATCTTTTTTTAGGATGTCATTAATATTATATATTCCTTTCTCTATAAACTTTTTTCTGTATATTGATTTACCTCCGACCTTAATATTGTTGTTATAGAAAAGCTGATCCCGTTTGGCCTCCTCAGGGTTAATGGGCAAAATAGAAGCTTTAAAGCTATAGTAGGACAAATATATGTCTATCCAAAAAGGATTACTAATGGAAGGTGTACTTTTTATTAGATAGTCTGCCCCTAAAGTATGAATATTTTTCAAATCTTTGCTTACAGTATAACACATTTTTAAGCATTTTTTATCATAAAATATGAGTTTTTTAATCCATGAGCATTTGAGGGAACAGATAAATTTATTGACATCAACCATTCTTAACCCCCCCCCCCCCCCCCTCAGAAAAATCGTTATATATTACCTCCCGTTTTATTTTGTCTGGTTTTTTCTCCCAAAGAAATTCAAAAAACATCTCTTGAATGTGCTTAATAATATGTTCTGGTGGATTTGGTAGGCATAATATAAGGTGGTTTATTTTTGAAAGTGCCAGTGTCTTAATAACAGTAATTTTACCCAAAGGTGTAAGAATTCTTTTTGACCATTGGTTGAGTAGACATTTTATCTCCTCAATTTTTTTGTCATAATTTAAACCTACTATAGTGTTGAGATCAATTGAGAAGTTGATTCCAAGTAATGAAAACTCTTTTGTCCAAGATAGTTTAAATTGAGAAAAGTTCTTAGGATTTTGGCCTTTACTTTTACCTATCCATACAGCAATTGTTTTTTCTACATTTACACCTAGGCCGGAGAATTTAGCATAGAATGTTAAAGCTTCCAATGCAGCAGAGAGTGATGTATCTGTGCCATCCAAGATAAGGGTTGTATCATCTGCATATTGTGTTATCTTATATTCATTATTGTTTATTGTTATACCTTTAATAGTTCCATTTTGGCGGATAAGAATAGCCAACACCTCTGCACAGAGTATAAAGATATAAGGCGATAGAGGATCACCCTGCCGACAGCCTCTTTTAGGATAAAACCACTCAGACAGGTGCCCGTTGACCAAACAACAAGATTCAATGTTATTATAAAAAGTATAAATCCATCTTTTGAACATAGGACCAAAATTAAAAAAGGTTAAGGTTTTGTCAATGAATGACCAAGATACAGAATCGAAAGCTTTTTCGAAATCTATCAAGAGTAAGAGGCCAGGGACATTATATTTTTCTGCATAGAACATTAGGTCATAGATTAACCGTGTGTTTTCACCAATATATCTATTTGCAACAAAACCTGTTTGATCCTCATTAATCAAATAATCTAAGATTTTTTTCATTCTATTAGAGATTGCAGCAGAAGCAATTTTGTACGAAACGTTTAGTAAAGAAATAGGTCTCCAGTTTTTTAGTAGTTTTTTATCTTTATTTCCTTTGGGAATGCAGGTTATTACCCCTTGTTTCTGTGAAACTGAAAGTTCGCCTTTTTTAAAACCGTAATTTAATGATCGAACTAGAAAAATTCCTATATCCTTCCAAAAAAACTTGAAAAATTCCACTGTAAAACCAGATAAACCCGGGCTTTTATTATTTTGCATATGTTTTAGACTTTCAAAACATTCACTTTCAGTAAGTTCACCTTCTAAAAGGTTACTTTCTTGCTCAGACAGTTTTCTTATTCTTGAAGAGTCTAGTATATTTTCAAGCTTAACTTCGCTAACTTCTCTAGCGCAATACAATGATTTGTAAAATGCTGCTACTTCTTTTATTATGAGTGCTTGTTCATCTATAAATTCATTATCATCTGTAACTAAGTTAGACATAGATTTTGAAATAAAATTGTTGTTTTCTAGTTTGCAGAAAAAACTACTGTTTTTTTCCCCATGTTCAATCCAATTTGCACGAGATCTTATTCTTACTCCATCCATTTTTTTTTCTCTGATTCTGTCTAATTCTTTGCGTTTTTCATTGAGCTCAATATTATTAGTAACAAGTTGTTTTTCTAAGAATGTTATATATTCAATTAAATGTTTCTCTGTTTTACTCTCATTTTTCTTTATGTTTGAACTGTATGCAATTGTTATCCCTCTTATTTCAAAAAGAAGGGTTTCGAAAAACAACTGGTCGCTTATGTTGAATTTTATATCTTTATTTGGAAAAGATTGGATGTTATTTTCATTAACTGATTTTTCTTGACAGTATTGTAATTTAACTTCTTTAATTTTTTGTTTTACTTTTTCAATGTAGTGAGAGTCTTTAAGGAGAGAATTGTTCATTTTCCAGTAGGATCTTCCCTTGATAAATGTTCCAAATTCTAAGAATAGCTTTATAAGAGAGTGATCTGATCTATAACCAGGGAGAATTTCACATTGTTTAACATATATAAGTAATGGGCTAGATATTAAAAAGAAGTCCAGTCTAGCTTTTTTATTTTAATTTTTTTTGAACCATGTGAATTCTTTGTTTTCCACATGAATATCCCTCCAGCAGTCTATTAAATCAAGTTCTTGTATAACTGTAATCACTGATTCTCTTGCCTTTGGGTTATTTACATGTAAATAGTCCATATAATCTATGTGAGGGTTTAAAACTAGATTAAAGTCTCCCGCAATAATGCAGCAGTTATCATAGCCATTTAGTATTTTTCTTATATGATCATAAAATTCAGGTTTATCTTGATTTGGGCCATAAATGTTTACTAGGGTTATATCTTTATTATGAATTATACAATTTATAATGAGCATATTGCCTTCTTCATCTTTAAGTAGTGATTTCACTTTAAAATCTATTTGTTTATCAATAAATGTAGCAACCCCTCTAGCATAGTTATTTCCATTACTTAAATAAACTGTCATCCCTGTCTCTCTATATATTTGTTTAATGTCTTCATCTGTAAAATGAGTATCTTGTAAGAAGTAAATGTGTCCTTTTTTACTCTTTAAGTAATCGAAAACATCTTCTCTCTTGGACCTATCCCTGAGGCCTTGGGCATTCATAGAAAACACAATAAGTTTATCTGCCATAATTATTAGCAACATATATGCTTAATTTAAGGCAGAGATGTTGGCTATTTCGATAAGAATGATTGGACATTTTGAGATGTCTAAAGTAAAAATACCATAAACCTGACATAACAGGTAAATTGTATACCAGAGAGGACAGTAATATTGGTGTTTTATTCAGAAAAAGTGTCATTTAAATTAAATTTGGGTTGTCAATGTGGAGGTTGTGATTTGTTTTTTAATAATATTATTACATTTATGGTTAACATAGTAGTTCTTATTAACTAAATAATCTCCTAGGTTAAAAAAAAAAAAAAAAAATACCCAGGAAATTACCTTCTACAGCACACTCAAAAACACTTAAGCCGTCAGGTAAGATACATTCTGTTTCTGTGAATAAAAGTTTATACCGTTAATTTTACATAAAAATAAGCAGAGGTAATCTATTAGATTAAAGTCAGACAAAACAACAAACAACAAAACACACAAAAAAAAAAAAAAAAAAAAAAAAAACATTTCATCTTGTTAATTCGGTAAACTAAGTTGTAAGGATAGAAAGACTGTTAAAAATTAAAAAAACTTAAAGCTTATGTGTACTACCGGTATATTGTAAAAGTTTAAGTAGAACTCTGTAATGTTAGTTTATATTTACCGGTAGCTATTGAAATTATTTTGGCATATGTAAAGCTAATTTTTTATGAATGAATATCCACAATTTTTATATATTTTTTTATTCATCAATTTATTCGGCTCCAAAAAGCGAAAATGAAACAGGAGCCAAATTAGATGAACAGTATAGAATACACTAATGCCAACGAAATCAAAACATATTCTGGCATATTCTATCATTTTTTTTTATTACATGTAAGTACATGTTTCATATTTAAAAATAAAATGTAATAATGACATCAACTATTGAAAAGGAAAATGAAAAATTAATGTGAATTTATGCTGGTGTGTAATTTTTCCTCCTTCCTCAAAACTGTTTAATGTTCTATCTCTTATGTTTACATGAAAATACTTACAAGATATTTATGTATTTAGCAGACTTACTAAACAAATTCAGTAAACAAAAAAGAAAAAACATTATTACAAAATATCTAAGTAGGATAAGAAGAAGATACACAGAACAGACCCATATTTAGGCAAGGACGTATAACGTTATCTACGTCTCTAAATAAGGCCATATTAATGATTGTCTTTTATTAACAGCTTTCTTTTAAATATATATATATATAAGATGCTTATTGAAAAGTATAAATCAAATTGAGTGTTGTAACACTTATGCCAGTAACATTATTTTAGTGATAGCTCTTAGAACGCCGATGCATATTTCATACGGGCATATATGTTTTAGCATGTAGTTATGTGAGTATTGTAATTTACGAAATTAATTATTCTTATTTAGAAAAAAAAAACCTCAACTTTTAACGGCTGTCCTTGCGAGTCTCTCCTGAATTTAATCACTTGTCCGTCTAGACCGGATGTAAACAAAGGGTTATGTTGTTTCCACGTCGTTCTGTATTTTAGTAACCTCTTGCGGGGATACAGTCTAACCGTTACGGCTGGTCAATGAGAGTGTGTAGGTGTTATACGTCACGTGACTGGGGGAACTTCCAGCCCCACGCTAAAAACAATGTTGATTGGTTTGCTTGGTGAATAGGTAACAAATCACGTGACCGTGGAATTCCGTGTTTGTAAACACTGTAGTAAAACTTAGTGCGGATAGAGAGAAAGATGACCCTTAAATGATGTTAAGTAAGTGTTTATTTTAAACCGATACTTGTTCATGTAGCTGAAAAAACTTTAAATGTATCGCTGTAAGTCATCGTGATGTTTAACTTGCACCACTCTGCCGTTCTTAAGTGACGCGAAAATCCTTCCTTCATTTGTCCATGCTGAATTGGTGTGATCTGATGCTGAAACAAGCTCGAGGGTTTTAGCGTTTTTCAAGGTAAGATCCTCCCTTATAAGTATATGTTTACCTTTTAGTTTTCTTCGCATGTTCAATGCCTGTAGTTTATGTGTCCTGGCGATAAACTTGCAAATAATGGGCCTGTTGCCATCGGGGGAGAATTTACCCATTCTGTGGGCTATGTCGATGTCTTTACCCTGGATCTGCATGTCAAGGTGTCCGTTTAGTACGGTCACGACTTTGTCGATGGTGTCTTGCCACGACTCTTTCCTGTCTGGGTCGTGTACCCCGTATATTCTAATTGTGTTGCGTCTAGTGTATTGCTCTAGATCGTTGTACTCATCCGTTTGCACGAGACACCTTTGGGCTACATCGTTTACCCTCTCTGTCAGTTTCGAGTTTTCCCTTTCTAAGTGTTTTTTCTCTTTGGTTAATGTGTCGATTTTGTGCTCTGCTTCAAAAATCTTTCCTTCTAACTCGACAGTTTTTTCCTCTATCTTTGAAATATCTTTCTTCACATTCTCTACCACCTTGTATATTTTTGCTATTTCATCCTGAATTGTCGAATTTATTTCGGTCTTAATAGCTTCAAGTTTCTTTGTGAATATATCCTCTGTAATGATTTTGCTTAGTTTGTCTTCAATAAATTCCTGAGATGCCACTTTTTCTAATGTCTCTTGAATGTCTTGTAGAAAATGCTCCAGTGAGGATCTATCAATCTGGTCTATGGTCTTAAAGATTGAATCAATTTTCACTTGGGAAGGGGTAGGGGTTATTTGAGTCTGGTCTTTTGTGGTCCTAAGTTTTTGTCTTGGGGTTAGGGTTTGTTGTTCCGTGGATTTTTCACCTTCATTGTCTGTGTCAGTCTGTCCTTTTCCAGCCTTTTTTGCTTTAGAACCGGTTGCTGGCATTTCTTGTATATGTCCAAATACGTTGGTATCAGTCGAAATGAATAGTATGGGTTTACTCACGATTAATAGATCCGCAATATACACAATCACAAAATCCAATAGCCGTCAACGAAGCTAGTGTCCCATCAACGTAATTGTTTTCATTCGATAGTATTGATTATGATTATTATTCGATATTATTGATTATGATATTATGATTTTTTAGTGTTTTTTATTATTTTTATTCGCAATTCGTGTTGAGATAGCTTCACAAATGAAGTGTTTCAAATATTTGAATTGAATGTCTTCCCTACCTTAAGATTTATCCCCTATGACTGCTATCCGATCGTTGAACCGCAGAAGCAATAATAATCTTTGTTTAATCACTGGTTAAAACAGATTGAATAGTTTTTAATACACGGACGTGTTTTATACGATCTATAAGTTGTCGAATATCACTAAGTCAATTAGATAAATATGTAGTTGACTTACAACATAGCGCACAGCACACAGCACAAAAGGCCACAAACACGAACACAAAGACAAGCGGCACGAAAAAAGTGCTTCTCCCGCTTTCCCGCCTAACACAACACAATAGTCACTTATGAAAAAGGAGTTTACAAGTTCTTATTCCTTTTTTTAAAATTCACCAACCTTTCCACATTGTCAACCTTATCTTTAGAAGCACATTTTCCGGAAAAAAAAGTAAATATCCATTGGCAATTTTATTTTTTTAAAGAATTTCTGTCCCCACCATTCACTAACACATCGCGCACTCAACCTGACCTTGACCTTTTTCAATAAAGATATTATTTCAGAAATAAAATAACTTACAGAGATAGATGTGCTGACATATAAAGACGAGTTATTATGTTATAAAACAGCATTTTGTTTGAACATAGTTCAAGTCTAGAGAACGGCAGAAATATGTTTGTTTTAGTCGATTTTACTTCAGTTATATTTCCCATATACAAAATAATGTATGGCAGACCAAACAAAACAAAATGTTTCCTTTAAATTTGAAGATGACGCTGTCAGCCAAATATATCACAGTGAATGGAACACATGCAATTATCACCCATAAGCCAGGGTACATTACATGGAGATATGAAATGTGATGTGGCGTATATCTAGACATTTACATTTTACGCAGTTGCCAACTTTTGGTTTAAGGACTTGGTTCTCTGGGGAAATAGTCTCGTTGTTTATGTATATATATTCTTCATCCTTATCATCCTTATTTAGAAAGTACAACAGGATTTGTGTCAAAAAGGACGTAAAAATACAAGTAACTCGTCTATGTTGGAGATCCAGTCTTGCAACATAGATGAACGAGAGTGGTTAAATATGAGAAAGGCCTGAAAGCATTTTTATCGCCAGGCTAAACATGTCTCACAAACTGATTTAGCATGCGTGTTTCCATCCTCCCTATAATATATACTGTTTCCCTCTGCGAAGATTTTTATATTCTCGACCGGTGAACACTTATAAGAAGACGAGTTAGATCTAATAATTTTACTAACTGCAAAAAATGATTTGTCAGTAGGCTTATGTGTAGCAAAGTGATAAGGCCATGGTTATGTGAAAAAGTCGATGTTTTGCATTAGGAGAACTTTTAGATCACAGTGTTACCTAGATGTAAATATGTTTGTATCATCCAGAGAGCATATTTATGTTGGTTAAGGATAGGGTATTTACAGCAGAAGACACAAAATACGAAAATATACATTCTTATAATTTCACCCCACTATAGGGGATAGCAGATACTATCAATCATTTAATTGGTACCCTTATCGAACGCAACAGCATGTTTCTGTCATCGTACGGTTTGACATAACAGCTCTATTATACAGAATAAAAAATATCAAAAAATGCTACGCGCATAATTTATAGTTAATCCTAAGCATCATAATTATAGATATTAGATACTCTTTTCTCAAAAGAAAAACATCAGTCTATCACAGTAACAGCGCATTAATAAATGACACACAATGCTTTTTTCATTCACAAGACACTTGCATTTTACATCATTAACGAAGGAAAATAGATAGAAATTGTACTAATTAAGAAATGCATGTGTGGGACTATATTGAAATGTACACCTACAGACTGCTATTTAATATTAAACATGTAAGAGGCACTGGGAATAGCCTGACTTGCATTTGATTACTTGATTGATAGTAGGAGGATGGGGCAACGGGATACTGTTGCCTGAAGTCCCTATTATTGTTGGAGTGGGTTGGTTAATTGCATAAAGTCAATCATTTTCAGCAGAAAATGTGTTGTTGAGATCATCAATAAATCTCAGGATGGGTGTCATGTTTGGCTATGTTTGGAGTTGCGCTAGAAAATTATAATGGTTAATGTTTTAGACAATATAGTTACAAGACAACATCCAGTATTATTTAATACTCCAGTAGTTACTACTGACAATATTTAGTTATGTTGAAGCCATTTAACCCATAATTGCGAATTGGTCAATTGTTTAACTCAAGCTCACAGAAATACATTCTCAAAATATGTCTAAGTGAGTAGAAGAGATACAATAATTGACCATATAAATTATCAATATCCCAAGCAGATATTTTGAATCACATATGTTATTTGACTGTGTAAACATAGCATGACTAAAGAAGTTTTTAGTTTAATGTTTCATTTTTCTATCTATTATAGTATAAATATGGTCACTATTTCAGTAATAGCTTATGTCACTAAGTGCTTATATAAGATACATGAACATGCACTGATTTCTCAACATTAACAATACAGAAAATATGTGAGGACTACCTTCGCAAAACACGATTAATTTCTTCTGAAAATGATTACGCCTAAATGTGCTTTTAGTTTTTCTAGATAATCGACATAGTAAGTGCGCATGTTCATTCTTTTAAACCTAGGCGAAAGCGCTAGCACTGTGGAAATTTAATATACTAGTGTTTATTTTGTAAACCCCAGCTAACGGCGTTTTGTCGTCGTTATCTTGAACAAGCTATAAATAATTTATAGTGACCATAGAGGTTTGACTCCTTTTGTGCATAAAGGCGGTGTTTACGCCTTCAAGATCATGGCAAATTTTCTTACAAGTTGCAGTTTTGCCACCACCAAAATGTACAGAGCTTTAAATATTTAAAAGCGAACTAAAGACAAACATTCGAAGAAGGAGAGGCAACATTAACTCTGTAGTGTGTCGTTTCAAAAAAGAAAATACAAGATTTCAAAACGACATCTTGAATTGTCTCGGATTTATGCTCCGACTATTTAAGGGTTTTTAAAATATATTTTGGTTAATGTACTATCAAGCATATTATAGCAAATGTCGATTGGTTATTTATGTATGTTATAGTTATAATTATGGTCATAATTATGGTCATATAATCATAAGCACTAATGCATCACAAATTTGCAGACATACAGACAGACAGACAGACAGACAGATAAGATAAATTTAACCTTGAAAGTCATTATAGAAATGCAAACAGAGGTCACTTTATATATTCCGTGCGAAATCGATTGCACAACACATTGAAAAGCGGGCACGTCTTCAACTCCAGAAGAGCCACCATTTCTAAATAAAGATCCTACATTAGGACATACGTTACAGCAGTCAATAATATCCGACTATAAAAGCTAGTTTATCTTACCATCACATTTATATATACAAAGCCATATATTACATTTGCCATTCAATTATCACACACGTGTGATAAACCTATCACGAACACCTGGACGGACTACGTTTTAAATGCATGCATTCCATGCTGCACTTGAAGGTCCAAAAGTAGGCAAAATGAATCAAAATAGATATTAAGGGATGCAACTGATTGTGATCAAAGTACATCTGTTTACAGCGAATAGCGTAAATTTCTGTAAAAAAAACTATACTTCATTTGTCTATGCCTATTTGGAAGCACGGGTTTAAAATCGACACGATCTTAGTGTTAGGCATAGATATATACACTTATTAGTGAAAACTTTGTATGTCAATACAAGTAAGTGTATGTACATGTTGCATAAACATTTCCATCGTCTTTATGTTATATATCTCGGTTGTATTTGCATCATTCCGTGCATAACCGGACCTGGTAGCGCAATCGGTAGAGCCTCGGCTCCAGGTACGGGAGGCCCCGGGTTCGATCCCGGGCCGCGACATACCAAAGTCGTAAAAATGGTAGTGGTATAGCTCCCTTGCTAACGCTCAAGCAAATATAAGGGTAGTTCCACGACTGGTTGGCCCGGTGTCAGGATAATGTGACTGGGTGTGGTATCATGCCAGTTGTTCACGGCATGCTATACACAGTGAAGGCAGCACTATATCTGCTTCAAGTGGACACCGTCTCCAAATAAGTGAAATACTGTTGGTGGGACGATAAACCCAATAAGCAAACAAACAAACAAACTTCCATTAGTTTTTCATCTAAGTCATTCGCATAGAACAGTAAGAAATTAGCCTAAATCCAGTGATCCTTATAAAGGTAAAACTTGTATAAAACTCTGCACCCCACCGATTCATGATACAGATATGTCTGTGGGATGTTAAGAACATTGGGTATAAGTAAGTTAGGTTTTATTCACGTTTGTTACGGATCATATTTTATGAATGGTTAGTAATTTTCATTCCTTATTAGGCGCGTATGAAAATATAACAACCACACTCGAACGAAATGTCCATTTTCAGAAGAGAAGTGGTTCGAAACATTAAACAATGCATTTCTTTATAAAACACAGATGGTGCAGGTACTTTTAAAAAAATACTATGATGTTATTGAATAAAGAACATATCACAAAACGCACTAAACGAGTAGTCTTCATATATATGAAACATTTTCCCCTCCTTTCGCCTCTTTCCTCACTTTAATCAGATCACTTAGTAAATCAGCAATACTCAACATAAATACTTAAAATCTACTTTAAACTTATTAAAATATTAATGTTAGCATTTGAAGCATGCCTGAACACAATGCACCTTCTTCGACAGATCTATCTGTTTCTGTACAAGCACATTTTTCTCCAGGCATGAAGATTGGCTTCGGGCAAGGTCATGCAGTGTAAATCCTACGTGCTTCCAAAATTTAGATTTCTTGTAGCTTTGGACACCGCCAAAAACTAAATATACGTAGCAAGCCCTCTAACACGCTCCGACAGGTCTATCGAGTAGAACTTCTAATAGATTGATACGCTTTATTACTAAAAGTTGGATTACATTTTAGATTTTTTACATTTTAGAATGTACTTACTTCTACTCAGACATATGTCGAAGGAAAATGTCTTTACTAATGCCCTTTAAAAGATACATGATTTATTAAATGCATACCTTCTTAGCACGTAAACACGTAATCGGAAAAGAATTACAGGTCTTATAAAAAAAAAACGTATATCATCATTAAGTACAAGCTGTCAATGGCTTGTGTAATGACCCAGTCATACATATGCGGACTGAGTTAAAATCTTAATGACGGGCAGCTTCCATTTTGGTAAAGGCAGTAAATAGAAATAAGGATAGTCTGGTAAAATCGTTCAAGCCATATCGGAAAATTTCAATTTTCATAATCGTTCTATATGGGAAAAGTGTCAAAACTACTTTGCGAAATAACACAATCGCAGTGAAAGTAACGTCTAGGCAACTCCGTCGTGTGAAACAAATACAAATATGTATGTACGTACGTTTGTCACTTATCATTTTTTTAAATGCGAAGTACATGATAAAATGTTGTGTAGAGTACAAAACAAAAGATATCAACACAACCACCCACAAACTTGAGCACACTAACACTTCAAAACATATTAGTACATGTATCATTGAGCAGACTCAATGTCATTGACTTCCATTTGTAAGCATCATATTAAACAGCTTCATCAGGAGCTGTAGTATGCACATTATCATCATAGTTGTTATCTTTCGCATGATAATGCATTGCAGTGGTTTCAGACGCGTTGAAGAAGTTTCAGACGAATTACAGTGTACCAGCGTTTAAGGGTACGCTAGTCAGGTTAAGGGTGGTTTACCGTTGTGGTTTTGATGACGTAGCATTCGCGTAACTGCTAGAAAATAAGGATCATGCTGGAAAATTCATTTGTTTATTTTTAACTAGGTTTCGAGAATGTTCTGGGTTTCGTGAATGTTCTAGAAATTCTTTGGGTATATATATATATATATATATATATATATATATATATATATATATATATATATATATATGGGCGTATTTGCCGATTTAATGGAAGTTTGGATAAACGTTTGGACATAGAGTTTGGACAGATAGTTTGGAAATACTTGCAGCTTCTGTTTTAAAACTTTCTTTGTTGGAACTTACGTGGAGTTACTATATTCTACAGTAATATAAATATTCAAGTGTTGGATTTGGAATTATAGTATTAACATTCGTGTATTCCCTTAGATTATTTCAGCCGTGCTTATCTACGAGGACATTCTACCGAAAATTCTTCAGGATTATTCGACGTTGGATTATTAATTTGGACTGTTAAAGAGATAATCTTCTAAAGGGACAAACTGTAAGCTAACATTATTTTATTTTGCTTTCTGAAATTTTGTCTGATTTATTTGTTATTTTTATTCACGCCACAGATTTAATTATTTATTAAAATAAAACATTATTGTACTAGTTTGTTACTAGCTTGTTCTTTCTGTTGCACCATTTCGTCGTTTTGTAAACGTGCCATATAAATAAACTTATATAGCGACTCAGGTCGTAACAACAGTGGTTTCAGACGCATTGCAGTGTTCTTAGTCGCATTGTAGAGGTTTTAGACGCATTACAGAGGTTGCATATGCTCTGCAGAGGTTTCAGGTGCATTGCTGAGGTTTCAGACGCATTGCAGACGCATTGCAGTAGTTACAGACGCATTGCAAAGGTTTCAGACGCATTACAGTGGTTTCAGACGCATTGCAGACGCGATTCACAGGCATTAGATAGGTTTAAGACTCATTGCAGAGGTTTCAGACGCATTGTAGAAGCTTCAGACGCATTTGCAGAGGTTTCATACGCATTGCAGAGGTATTAGACACATTGCAGTGGTTTCAGGCATGCTTAGAACGTTTGTGTTGGTGTTATTCATACCATAACTCTCACTCATAAATGGCCTAGCCCAACGCTTCCATGTAGACTCTCTGTGTTGGTCAGACTTCGGGGTGTTTGAATTTGTAAGTCCCAGACTTTATTTTCTTGAAATACGAATAACGAGTACACTACCACCTTTGTTGTAATGGCATTATTGTTGAATGTGTTTTTTATTATATTTACCTGGGTTGTATAATCATTTAATGTTTATCATATTTATTTATATATTTTAAAGGACCCTTTAATGCTGCCTCTTTTGGTGCTTGTGATGTTTATTTCACATCATTGAAAAAAGTAACTTTGATTCATATATAGTAAGCCACATGTGATTCAAAAGTTAAATTGCTGATGTTGTTGTTTCTATCTTCAAGAAAATATCTTAATTAACTATCTTTCATTTAATAATTCATTAAACTGTATATATAAATAAGTTCCGGGCAAAAGACGTATGATCAAATACTCAAATCCTGAATAGTGTTGCATGCTTAGCTCTCTATGTCAGTACGCTTAACCCTATGTGTTGTTCAATCACGGTGTAACACACAAATAACTCATTAGGCAAAATATTCATATACATGTACATTTATTCCCCACAAATTGAACGTTAACGGGCAGCAATATGTGTAAGTATAATTCACACACAGTGCCGTGACTATAAGTCACAGCGTCGGCTTGCGGATCGGGAGGTCGTGGGTTCGAACCCCGGCCGGGTCTAACCAAAGACTTTAAAGTTGGTAGTAGTGGCTTCCCTCCTAACGCTCGGGGCTAAGGGGACAGCATTACGCCTGATCCGTCGGTGTCAGTTTAATGGAACGGCCGGGTTCAGACCCTGGGCACCTCATAAGTGCCCCTGTGCTATAATGATAGAAATGTCGCTGCGCAGTATCGGCAAAAATGCCGGCTAATCCCTAATCCCTAATCCCTATAAGTCACTCACCTGACCAGAATCTTTGATAGTGCGAAACAACCATATATAGGGATAAGCAAACTTATGTTACATCATATTGTACTGCATTGGACGAGATATTCACTTTTCAAGATCAAGCATTTTGAGAAATGGTAATGTGAAAAGAAATAAAAACTTATAGATGGAAAGTAAACAACGTGGAACACACAATCTGTCTTTGACATAGTCGGACAATGCGATATGTGATTTAGTGTTAGCGATTGTGATATAGCGATTTATCTTAAAAGAAAATGCCTAATATTAATAGATTCAATTGTCACTCGTAGCTAATGTCGTTTGAAGTGTTGAATTTCACAAAACATGTATCGTGTAGGGAACATTTACATTTGCACTGATTGGTCTCCGACTGAAAACACTTTTGTTAAGACTTCGCATGACACTTTATGAAACGCCTCATATGTCTTACTATAGTCTGCCACTATAGCCAAACAGACGCAATTTCCGCTTAGTTTCAATGACAATACTTTCTAAAAAACATAATTCGGTCATTATATTTTTCTATCTGTACGCAAACGCCGATCTGGTGGTAAAAAAAAACGATCTACGTCAATTTGTCAATCTAAGTAGCAAAACATGATATTTTCATGATTAAGACACACTAAAAATATATTCGTTATGGCATAAATACGTTTATTGCAGTTATAAATCATCATTAAATGTCTCTAATATTTTGAACAATGTACCAAACTGAAGCTGGCCTTAACCTTAATTATGTTGTATGTATATACATGTTTCTTCACATTTGTGTTAGTTAACGTTATGTTCATATTTTGGTTGAGAATATCAAAGGGTTATTGATGACAAAAAGATACAGATTGTGCACATTTAGGGTTAGAAATATCTCCTACTAGATGAAAAGTAAATGTATACCTTGCACAACCACTTCAACAACTCTTAGCCACATTTCATACGTCTAACTTCTAGGAAAAACTTATGAATTCTATACGCTGTACACTGCTTTCCTTCATGATGTAATTAAGACAAAATTGATACCTCGCATTAAAAACAAACCTTGCTTGTAAGCAGCATTAATACATAGTCTACAATGAAAGTTATGCTAAATTTTAACAATGCATTTTACTCGGATTTAAAAACAAACGGACGGATGGTCCCATTGTAAGACAAGTGATTGCAACGCATATAAGTATTTGAAAATGCACAAGGACAATTAATTAACTTGCCATTCAATTGCAAGTTACAAAATTTAAAAAAAAGCTTGAGACGAGACATTAGCTTAGCTATTGCAAAAACAAGTTATCTCCTTAAAACGGTCAGTCAAAAAAAGATCCCACAGGGTTGGTTTACTACACATTTCAAAATACAAGCCGTGATAAGATAACATCAGTTTGAAACAAATCTAAGTGTGGCTAAACAGAGAGGACCAGTGACAGTCACACTAAAAAATATATCATGAGCACTTACAGAAATAAAACTTCTAATTTTGTTATTTGCAATTACAAACATTAACAAAAATTGGACTTGGATACACATGTATTTCATCACTCCACTGGACTGTAACAAGACAATACTGAAATTCACGTTTAAACGCGTCAATGGCTCAATGATTGTGGTAATGGGTTTCAAATCATAGAATGCTGGAGAAATCAATCTGCCTGAGCGCCTAACTCTTGACACTTCTGTAGCTGAAGTTCTCAAGCTAAGGCATTTCAACCTTCCTTGGCAGTTTATCTTTCTTTTATAAGTTGAAATTGGGTTGCAAATTGTATTTATGTCTTCATGCTTCTGATTTAAGACCTAAAATTGAAATTTGCCTGACTGCAAGGAAAATAACTTTGATAAATATGACACCAACGTCTAAATCAAATGGTGGTTGTAGAATTGCTGCATACAGAAGAGTATCTTTATACACAATATAAATGCTACGCTGCGAAATTGGGTCACGACAGTATTAGCACATGGCACATCACAACAATCAAAGGGGTCTTACTGATACTGATACGTAATATCAAGTTTGTGGCAGAGTATTACTATTAACATTTGACGGGCCAATCTAGTGTAAGTCTATATCGGCAGTGTCGTATAACATGTATCTGAATTTTTGACATACATTCATATTGTAGACCAGAGAACGAGAGACTAGGTATAGTAATATAAGCACACGAAATAATTTGTACAGTTGTAATATAATGTTGTATGGCTCTCTTTACAATTACAAAAATGCTATCAATGACTTTGGTGGGGGGGGGGGGGGGGTGATATGCGTGTGTAAATAGAATGCAATAAGGCGCGAATCTCATTTAATTCATTCAAGGCTAACAGTTTAAAGCGTAACAACAACAGAACAGAGCAGGCGGGATGCCAGGTATTAATTAAAATACAGCCCATGTCATATTCTGTGTATTTCCAATGGTTGGTAAAACCGACATAAATCCAATAATTGATTCCATCATTATGCAATGTTTCCCATTGAATCCAGCATCAGTGGAACTTCGATTAAAACTGCCGTGATAATGTCAGCTTTTATAAAGTATTACCTTTGCTGGTGTTTTTCTACATCGACTGTGCATGGTGGTACGTTGATGGACGCGATCACATTGGTTTTATTCCTGGAAAGAGAGCCTGTCAAGCCCGGAGAATGTATGGCAAATTATGCTTTTACAGAGGCAGAACTTCCATTTCACTTCTAATTTGTTGCGATGCAAGTTGTACCATTCTTCTTTTTGCGTTTTGCATCCTGTATTTTGTCCGAGGCCTTCCATAGGCTGAAGGCGCAAATATGAAACATAATTCCATATTCTATACAAGGAAAGGGCAATGTTTAAATGTTTACAAATAATAGGTCTTAATGCCTTTTGTGATGCACGTTTATATTAATCTGTTACTAGAGGTAACATTATATCATCAACCGTCAACTTATTCTTCCCTATTGGAAATTGTTGTACATTAGGACACCACAAGTGTATCCTGAAATTACGGAATTTTAATGTCGTTGGTCTTGTGCATAACAACACTGTTATAAAATTGCACATTGAACAAAATAAATAAACGACTGTTAAAAGCTAGATTCACTGTTCAGCATAATTCTCAATGGAAACACCTTCATTGGGTTTAGACATACATGCTATTTTTCCTTTTTGTTCCATGTACTACACAATATATTAATTAAAGTTAATCAGATTATCAATAATTGTAAATATAATATCACGACATTAACAACTATAGATGCCTTGGAAGAGTGGATATTTAAGTAACCATCAAATACGTTTGTACACAGAGACACTTTATTTACGTTTATTCGAGCGAAATCCCTGTTTTATACCAAATATCAGCCTTGATATTAATCGCATGCAAACTTGCAAAACTTTTTTAATGTTTAATGTGTCCAGTAATCCAACTTTAAACATACCTCCTTTTGTTATACCGTGCTCGCACATTGTCTCAGGCTGCCTCCCTGATTAAAATTTTCTTAAAGATTTTACTTATTCATATATATGACGAGGTCAGAATCAGCTTTGTCAGAATCCGCTTGCAAAAAATATTGTGCTTAGTCAATCTGATTAACACAACGTTTAAACAGGCATGCAAGAGTCTAGGAAAAAATCAAAGGGGAATTTTCCCATCGGATGTTTTTTTTTCCTTTAAGCAGTAGTGTATACATCCAACAAAACACATTGGTGATGAATTGGGTAGAGTAATAAACAAGCTAATCTCAGTAACTTTAATCTATTTATTATCTGGGTTAGTAGATGTATCGCACTCCCTCTATTTTTTTGGCAATATGTCTAAAGGAGAAACGACAGAAAAGGAGATGAGAGTTCGTGTAATCGTTGATTCGAACGGAGTGTTTAAACCCGTATTCCCTTGCAGAGGATGATTATATATGGACGCTAGTCGAACTATTCTTCACGAGTGTTTAGATCTTACATAAAATCCTGCATCTCATTTTTTATCTGCTCAGAATTCTTACAATATCTGCTCTCACATTTGTCGAAGATGGTATACCTTGTATTTTGTTTGCTGATACCGTAAATTATGTGTTGTTGTGTTGTTGTTGTTGTTGTTTTGTGTTTTTTTTGTGATGTTGCCTTTTTTCAAAATATGTTTTGATTGAAAAAGTAGCATTGCAAGAACAAGACTGACACTTTAGCTTTTTCCATGTACAGTAAATTCCTTCTATTAAGACCACCTTCCTTTCTGACTCAAAGTGGTCTTAATAGTGAGTTGGTCTGGACAGTGAGTTTGGGTGAGTGCGCGAAACTGGAAACATTTTTTTTTGTATCAAAGTGCCTATCACGTTTCTGACCATTAATTGTTAACTGTGTTTCACACATTCTTTGATTGATCCGAATCGCAAAAGTGCTTCTTTATAACAGACAATAAGCGCCTACCCGACTAAGATCTTGACCTCGCGCAACCCGTTGTCCTAGGTTGTAAATTTAAAACACGCTGGAGGGCATTATTTTGCTAATTAAGCCATGGTAGACTTGTTCTTCCGGTCAAGGTGGTCGCAATTGTGGTCATTATTTACATAAGAAATATTCAGTATGTTAAAGAGAAACTAGACGTTATGCCGGATTAGCGGAATTCAGACATTGTTTTTAATTGTGTTCAGATTTTTCATTGAATATAGAAGCCAATAAGTTTGTACTTATGAAAATTGGTCTTAACAACGGCGTGGTCGCATTATTGCTGTGATCGTTAGCTTGCATCATATTGATATATTAAGAATATATCTATTTATCTAGAAACGGAAGTGAGCACTTTCTTCGTGTGTTCTTATTTTGATAAGAATATGTAAGTATTATATTGACAGCAAGTTTCCCATATTGTAGCCATAAAATATCGCTTGAAGTGACAAAGTTGTTATGCCAAATACAGTCGCCTTGTGTTTTCACAAGTCAAAGATAATCTGCGTATGTAACTAAGCTTCCGTCGACCGTTTCGTAGCATTGAAATATTTATGTTTTTGCCGCTTAAACGAATAAGTAACACAACAAGCTCGCACTTCCAGAAGATTAGAGCTTACAATGTACAAACTGGGGACTTTTTTCTGGTTTATCAATGTACGAAGAGCAATGTTACGTTTCCATTTAAAAAGTCCCATCTTCAGAACCAATTATTCTTATTCTTATTATTATTATTAGGAAGATGAAAAGATAATTAAAATCATTCCACATGACTTTAGATTCCTGATTAAGAAGGAATTGTGCTCTTTGATTAGCATTTTCTTGTTATTGAGGTTGCTTATCTAACTATATGTCCTTTTTCATATACATTCAAACTAACATAATAACAGAAGCTCATAAGATTACTGTTGTACGAAAAACGAAATATGTTTGTTTTTAAATCCAACTACATTCACATTTATAAATATAATAAATGTGATTTACACATGCAAGTACTATCATGCGCTTACGTTTAAAATGTAACATATACACTGTTTACATGCATTGTATTTTTTTCATATCCGAATGCACACAAGTACATTAACAAATTAGCTAACCCTTTTTTATTCACTTCACATTCCCATTCCAATTAAAATCAAATTATTAAAATCAGAGAAACACATTTTAAAATCTAGGAAATTTATTCGTGTATTGTAAAGATCTTTCTTCATTCTAAGCAATGCAATGGTGCAGAAGAGAACAAAAGAACAGAACATATTTTATTACAGACATATTACAGACAGGGTACATAATCTATATAACATGTAGAAATATTATCATAATTGGCTTGTGTCAATGTAAAATGCATCAAAGAAAACTACTACTCATTCATGCTGACAACATACATATAAGAATAAGATGTGATGCACGTTTACGACTTTACCATATTGTGAAATTGTAATTCTATGGATATCTACAGGTGTATCCCTTATTTACCTATTCGTTGTTCCTCCTTTTGTTTCGTAAGAGAACGTGGCTAAGACTATTTTTAATATTTACTTAAGATTTTTTGTCAGAATATATAAAGAAGCTGTTATTTATTACTATATTATATGTACCTGTATACTTTATATGTAGTAAATGAGTATGGTGAAAATAAAAATATGATAAAGTACAATAACAAATTAGTATTAGTAATAGTACAAATTGTATTGCAACCTTAATTAAAAGTTGTAAATGTATGGGACAAACTTATTTACATGTCAACAAACTGGAAAATGTACAACAATACTGTCACGTGCATTATATAAAATAGAGAAAACCCAACAAAAGCCGCACCGGAACAGTCTGTCGGCAAAATGACCGGTTATGGGGCTTACTCCGGTTCTAACCTCGCACTTCCTGAATGGTCTCGCAAACGCAAGCAATGAAAAAATCCGATCTATTTGAATCAAAACTGCCACAGTAATGACCTGCTCTTAGAGATAAAATTATGCCGTCGTTTAAACGAATAAAGGAACGTTATTGAAAATAATGTCCACGTTGAATTTTGGTGGGTGGGGGTAAGTAATAATTTCTTTTAGAAGAATTGTTGCTTGCAAACGAAATGAAATAGCTGAATCGAGGAAAAAATGACGAGATAAGTGTAAATGGTTGTAGCAACCTGTTTATGTGTAGAGGAATTAAAGTGCCTATGTGCTAAGTACGTCAAAGGAAAAGAATTTAACAACCCTGATAAGATTTAATCAATGACAACATAGATTACAAACACAAGACTGTGCAGGTTTTATTGCAATCATGTATAAGAAACTACAGAAAGGTCCTATGAGTTTTATATTGAAGAAAGGAAAATTCACATGATAAATGTATCCATATGCCAGTCAAATGTAAAAGTGACTATAAAACTGACGAGACATTATATAAAATGAGAAAATGGTGAGTTTGCAAAAGGGCCGACGGGTAGTAATATATGAGACATAAAACGCATAACGTGGTTCATATTTTCTCTAAGTCTCATCCTAATAACATTCCTATAGCCAATCACAGCAGCAGACATACCATCTGTATTCAATTTCTGATTGTATGTTTTCTTTAGAAAAGACAAAGCGAGCTGTCTTAACAACGCTAATACCATGAGTAAATATTTTGTTAGTATAATAAACAAAGTTGTGCATGCTTGCCAGGGTATGTGCTTGAACACCAGCGAAGATTATTGGAAATATTAGGGCGAAACCTTTCCATGTGTATTTTGATTTGATTTCGTGCCTAGAACCACTTTACACGGATGTTTTTGCTGTAATATAAGATTAACAAATGGATATATCAATGAATATGTAATATTTATTTAGATGCCAGGTGGAAGTACTATTATCTTCTATTTTTAACCTATGAAGCTGATGTGTCTTTTCCATGCATTATATGTTGAAACCTATTATGAAAATGACAATATAAACACTTATATTACCTTTAGAAGGTACTCCTGTTGCAAAAAGACGGTGATGTCTCTGATTGTTCCGCACAAAAAATATACCGGGTTATATTCATTCTAGATTAACAATTCTAAAAGAGATATAAGAAAAAAAGCGCCATAAATAAGTTAATTATTATCCAGTTTTATTCTTATATGAGTTATCTTAATTTTTACTGTATAAGCATATACATATGATAGTCACGGGAATGATAAAATCAAAAGTATATTCTTTCGATATTGTGTTATTGTGTGACTATTTACAAACAATATATTCATGTTTCCCATAGTTTTGTAAAAACAAACAACGACATAGAACAGAGTCAGTTACATTGAAATTGATTGGGTTGTTAGAGTAAAAGAAACATTCAAGACACACGTTTTGTTCATTGCAGTTCTTCCAGATGTATGACACGTGTAGCACAGATTCCACTATTCTCGAAGAACACTAAAATGAAAATGTCAATGTGTATTAGATTTTTATTGAATTGATGATCGCTATGTCCCCCACAACACACAACTCTTCTCTGCGCTGTGTGGTACACAATTCGAACACATTATGTGCAGTTTAATATGTTAAAGAAATTGGGCCGTGCTACGGAAAAGGCGGTTCTTCCTGTAGAAAAATCGAGACTAAGCGATAAATTCGGTATTATTATAAAGGGTATAGATTTGCAAGTACAGACGTCCTCAGCGGTAAATATTGACCGTCCAAATGCTAATTAAATATTGGTTTTACTGATTTAATTTTAGATACGTGATCAACGAAACTTTAATGCATGCACTTTTCTTTGTCACTTTCCAAACTTGATTGACGATGATGAGTGAAATGTGTTAACTATTACAATAGGACTTTCTCGGACATTATCCGATCGATGTTTTTAGAATTAGTTTTCTGATTCTTTCATGACGTTCGTAGATGGATGTACATGTATAAAAGTGCGGGGGAAAATATGTACATTTACATTTTGATTTCTATTTGTTTTATAATACAGATCATTTGTATTGTCTGCATTGTTCTACTCTTTGAATTTACAAACTAGTCACTACCACAACAACATTTTGTATAAAAAGCATTTAAGTGATTGCAAATATGATGTAAGCTAAGGCACATAAGTTTCATACTTATATTTCATTATAAGAATAGTACATGTATATTGGCGATGTCACAAATCTTATGTTATTTACATATGCCGACTGTCATTCAGATGATATGGAAATTCATGTGTGCATGGGGGCGGGGAATAAATGTATGTACTTGAATGTTTTGAAAAGGGAAATACATTTTTATGTTATACTCGTATGCTATAGAATAAGTTTTTGTTTGGCCATATTAAATTACGCAAAGTAGCATGCATTTAAAGTTAAATCAATTGATTTTATATCTACATTTTAACTGTAACATATGTGTATGGGGTATATATATTTTATTAAATGCCACTTTCTAATACGAAAAGCAGAAATAAGGTGTCCATAAAACATTGAAGATATAATAAAACAATAGGAAACATAGAAATAAAGTACATCTGACGCCGTGTTTCTTTTGTAACTAGCATAAACCTTCAATGAACAGAATATTATATGAGAAATAAACCAAGCATCATATGTAAAAAGTTTCTGAAAATATTTAATAAGAGTTATACTATATAGAGAGCTAAATGCATACCAATGCAGTTAATTTGACAGGGCCGGTAAAAACCAGTCTAGTATACACATGGATAATATTGGAATGTTCAATTAAGAATTGTATTCATCGAAAGGTAGTTAATTACATATACATGTAATATTGCAGCGAAATCCTTATCAAAATTGCTCAACCACTTCATAAAATTCATTGAACGAATGTAATTGTTTGTTTTTGCGGACACAAAAGCAAGCGTTTAATATTATATAGCGTTTATTGTTCTTGCTTTCTTTCCCTCTTCAGAAAGCATTTACCATGGATTTAAGCATTGGCTTAATTAAACTGTCTTTGAGGACGATTGTTAAGTCAATGAAGCCACAATATCACTTGAAGTGTTATTTTTTATGATACTTGAAGTAAGAAATCTTTTATTGTGTATGTGCCTTTTAAATTCAAACCCTTAAGACTAATTACGTTCGTTAAACTTTGCGTTTTAAACCTTAGAAGTTTTAAACAATAGACGTTTATCATAGTACTTTAACACATAGAAAATATGGGAAAATGGATATATATGATAAACTGTCGAAAGGTGACCGCAATTTTCCCAGAAATTACCTTTACTAATGGGATTAATACAACTGTAAAATATAAATAATAAAGTATAGATGGTTGCATTGCAACAGCACAACTGCTTTGAATCAGTTGAACTCTACAACTATGTTTTGTGAAATGTTATTCTGCTGGTTTAGTTATGTTATGATACTCTTATAAAAATAATATCTATGTAACTGATATTTTTTCTTGGTTTTGCCTTTTTTTGCGGACGTATTCTTGGCGGTACTAGTAGTATGGAGTGAAAAATTTCCCTCTACAATGATAAAGATTTTTATACAGCTTAAACCCGTTACAAGTATTTTTAAATCGTTAAATGTTTTAGACTAGGTATCTAATTGACAAATCTTAAAATGACCCAATAGTCTAATTTGGAATGTACACGTGTGTTGACAGGTAACTGGTAATACACAGCTGTGATGCTAGATGCTTGGTAATGAACAACTGTCTTGATAGGCGAATGGTAATACTCAGCTGTGTTACTAGGTGCTTGATATGTTCGTATGTTGCTTGGTATCTGATAATACACAACTTTGTTGCTAGTTGCCTGGCGATACACAGCTCTTTGCCTGGGTGCCGAGTTGTTGCACAAGTGTGTTGCTAGGTGCATGGTAATACACAAACGTGCGGCTAGGTGCCTGGTAATACACACCTTTGTTTCTAGATGAATGATATTACCCACATTTGTTGCTTGGTGCCTGGTATTACACTGCTGCTGTGTTGCCTGGTGCCTGGTAATATACTGCTGTGTTGATTGGTGACTGGTTATATACACCGGTCTTGCTAGGTGCCTGGTACTACACATCTGTGTTGCAAGGCGCCTGGTGATACACACTTTTGTTGCTAGTTGTCTGGTCATACATACCTGTATTGCTACATGTAGGTGCTGGTAATGCCCACTCGTGTCTCTAGATACCTGCTAATATAAACATGTGTTTCTATGTGCTTGGTTATAAACGCCATTGTTGCTAGGTGTCTGGTAATAGACAGCTGTGTGGTTAGATGCTTATACAATATTGGCGATAACATTTTGCGTCTTGTTTTAAGATGTCTATTTTGTGAACGAGAAACGTGAACTACCAAAATGTGAACCATGATACTATACATGTTATGTTGTCTAGCGCCAATTCAGATATTTGTTTTAACAAAAATGGTATATTCGCAATATACAACAAAACGCCGGAAACCGTAAATGCATCATTTTTATATACAGCAAAACCTTATTGCTAACCTTTTTATCTATGCCAGATACAATTAAAACCTACTTTCACTTTCAGTAAGACGTGAATATGTTTTGGCGTTGATTTGTCGACAGTTTTTAGTGTTCTAGAAAAGTATACTTCTCTACTTACCCCAAAACGGTGTAGAGGTTTTTATTTTGACTTTTTTAATTTATGCCGTCATTAGTTAGATCTATGTAAACGTCATCAATGTGATTGGTTTGTTTCAAACAGATCCGTTTTCTTTTCACTGCTTTTATTTGAGACATCCTCTAGGAAATGGGAGGCTAGAGCTCTGCAAACTAGTTTCAGCACACCAGTCCGACCTTTAGTTGACTGATGGTTTCAAGTCAGTAAATGTTTGATTTTTCTCTCTTTTATATAATGTTTCGTCTCAGTTTTTACATTTGACTGGCATATGAATCCTCCTTATTTGTTTTTCGTTACTGTTCATATATATGTTGCCATACTCGTTAGGTATTCATATTTTCGCATTAGATATTACAAACAGCTTGATTTGTATGCTTAAAGGCCGAATCCAGATGTTCATCATATTTAAAAAGTCGGTTACCACAAGGAAATAACTGAATATTAGCATGTGACACAGTAAATATAATGTTTTAGTAAAATTGCTATTTTACATATTGTGTTTTTAATACTTATTTAAAGGCTACGTAGCCGTTTATTATGTTTTATAGATTCCGCGCGTTTTTTGTGTTTAGTGCGCTAGAAAAGCCAAACTCATTTTCTGCAGGTTCCCCGCGCATTAAGGTGAAAAATGCACACAACTTCTTTATTCGTACGCGTTTTTATGCTCTTCCGAACATGACTAAGCCTAGAGTCACAGAAATATTGTTTTACATTTAACGGTCAATTTTTAAAATGTATTTCGACCAACACACGATTACATGACGACAGTGATTAGACTCATTTTCTGTAGGTTATCCATATTATTACAATGAGAAAGAAAGTTTATACCATTGCTTGACTTGAATAAAAAAGGCCACGAACTTATTAACCACAGAAAGTGAAACCGCTTGCGAGTACGGCCAGCATCTGCTGATCCACCATCCCAGCCAATTAACTAGCCCGCCTCCATTATTAATAGATGCGGTTAGCGTCAGGTGATCAAGACTCTTGGAATTCTTCAATAAACAGTAAGTATAAACAGTAAGTAAAAGCATGTGTAAGAACATGACTCGGCATCTTCATGTATCTTGTAAACAAAAAGAAACATGTCGTCTATAGCAGGCAAAGTCAAAGCAAATTAACGGCGATTTACATAGTGGTTTTGTTGTTGTTGTTGTTCTTGTTCTTGTTTGTTAAACTATGAAACAGTTGTTTAAAGGGATTTCTGCAAGGAATAAGAATTGGCTCACCAAATATCCGTGACTACACTGCTGAAGGAAAAAACAGCCCATTTACCAAATGTTGTCAGATATCTTCTGTTATTTCTAGTGGTCTGCGCGAAAACGTTTAAAGGTGAAATACTTTTAGAAAATGATGAAAGCTTTCAAAATTTAGTACAGTTAGCTGCACATTGTGAGGTATTGTAAGCAAATTTATGTATCAATAAAATAAAAGACTAGAATTCTATTAAAGATTAACTGCATCACAATTTTTAATTAAAACTTAACATTATCTTAACAGTTTTCACGTTAACAGATTACCAGAAGTAGATCAATAGACACATAAAAGTATATATAAAAGAAAAAGGAAGTGTGTCTTTTAATAGGATTTTATTAGTGGCCAGGACATAAATATCATGTAGAATGGTGGGTCTGAGCTATCAGCTTAACACACTATGCTATAATTCTAAAAATAGTGATGTTTAATTTGTTGTTTTTCTTTACTGCCATGTGATTTCTCATGAACAATAAATATGTCATCTTCAGAAACGTTTAGACTTAACTGGCTACATACATTGAAAGTGAAATGGAATCCCCCAATGACAGTGCTGCAAGGGGTTTCTTCAAGAAGATTACCCACCTTTGCCTTCATAGCAACAATACATCTTCTCATAGACATTATACCCATGGTTACCCAGATAAGTTTGTTTTACCAGAAGGAAGACATTGACCTTGCCATGCTTCGGCCCAGTGTAGACAGTGCTGTCCAAAAACATAGATGAAGAGAAATTATGGCACATACTTTTCTGAAGTTGTGTACTCAAAATTAATCATTTATAAAAGTGGTTGAGCAAATAAGTGTTGATTGACCCACCGGTTTACAAATTAGATCCTGTTCACCTTCTTATTGATTATTTTAATTATTCATTTATAACTCAAGTTAAGCAAATTTGATGATGATAGATGGAAACAATGAATTAATTTTTGTTTTAAATGTATCCGACAGTTTACCTACGTCAAGTACCTGTAGCAAAAGCTAACCTCTGTTCTGTGGAAATGGGAAATAATGTACATAGCCTTACACTGCAGTCTAATTAAAGGCGATTTTAACACAATCTCAATTGTTAGACAGTACAGTTTCGTCTAATTGGTCTAATTGTACCTTCTTTAAAAATCTATAGATAAGCACAGTTTGCATTTTTGGTAAATGTAGGCTTCAATGTCACAGCATATTACGCAAATAATAATATAACGAGATATCAAAATTTAATGGTCACATGGTTTTCTCAGTTAAAAATAGCTAACTGTGCAGCGTGGCTCAGAAAGAAATTACCTATTTGTAATGACCAGAGGGTTGCGTCAGTTTTCACATAGGTGTTTGGCGCCGGTGCGGAGCAGTTAGAATCGTTTTTTCCGAATATTAGGTGTAGTTTTCTAGTATGAAATAAAGATAATGCTTTGTTTTCATTTCTCCTATCTTCAGAGCATTTATTTATTTATTTTTTACAAAACAGGAACATTTTCTGCTCAAAGAGAAACTCCATTTATTTAAGAAGCAGTTAAATATAAAAAGACATATACACATTTTTGTTGTATATGACTTCATGTTTTTGCTTTGTACATTGTTTTAAATTGATGCACATCTTTATCAGTATGGTGAGCATTCTTTGTACGTAAGCATTCATTATACGCCTTTATAAACTTACAGTTTATGCAACACACTAACTACATTAAATTCTCGCTTTAGTAATTGCATTACCGATTTTGTATAGGGATTTTGGATTAAAAATCTTCCTTTAAAAAACTACTGTCTAATTACCAGGGCCATTCCCTTTTTTATGAAACAATTTTTGACTTAATATTTTGTAAAATTATAAATAATTGTTAAATCCGTTTCTTTTATAATTTTGCAAAGATTTATTATCATCCTTTTTTACATTTTCAAAATTTTGAAGATTGGCAGAGTAAAAACTAAAAAATGTGTGCACATTCCTACACTACATTTGAACTAAAGTTTGTTTGTATAAGTTAAAACTGTTCATTGTATTTGCCATTTTGAGACTGCTTGGGTAAAATAAAACATTTACCAGGATTATTCCCTCTTGTATGTTTTGTTATGAACAGCCCAATCACAACAGTTTGTCATAATAGACAACCAATAGTCTATCCACTTGAATTGCATGAAATATGCAAGTAATATCGTGAAAGTAATGACTGTAATGACTATTGTCTAACCACGTTTACTTAATTGTCAAGCACTGAACACTACCGTGCCTCAGGCTCTTTGATTTCAAAGCGTATCGGGAACGTCACGTGACAATACTTACTGAATTATCAGTACAAATTTAACTCGGACTGTCACTAGAATCGCCGACTTTTTTAATGTCGCGTGACCTTTTTACGCGTCATAGATCCGAGATAAAAATGGCCGCGGTGATTCCGAAAGGCATTTGTAAACAATCGAACAAACACGGTTTTAACCAGTGAAGGATATAAATTTGTGCTTTATAGTCAGAGTTGCATTAGCAGCAATAAATACATGCGTCCACTACTATTTTTTCGTATTGAATTATCCACGAAACTCAAGTTCGATACTAGGCCATTAAAGAAGTGGGTACATTATTACCAGAGTAATTTCTGCTTTTAACAAGGTAAACAATGCCGTTTATGTCAGACGATTTTATTAAGTAAGTAATATGTTTTCGTAAGTACAAATGATCCGATCTATCAATTGTTAAGAAGTTTTGGGGAAAAGGCATATCAGCTGTAAAGTGCACTAAACGAGTAAAAGCCTCGCCCACGACGCCAACTTTAAATGAACGCATTGGCCGCAAACTTAGTTCAGTTAATAGTTTCTCTCATCAACGGTGACTCATACTTTGTTATCACAGTTACGGCGGATTAATTCATTCAAACAATTAACAATTAACATGAACTTGTTCTCTTCTTTTGTGAAGTGTGTGCAATGAATTAAAATGGCTCCACGGAAATGAGCTGAGTGCTTTCTCTAATTATTGTGAGTTGACAAGCGGCTGTTTAAAACATGTGATTTATTTGACAGAGTTGATGGCTCCCCAACAGAGCCCTGGAGGCATCTATTCAAAAAATGTCGCAATAACCCAATATGAAATACTGGTTCGTCGGAACATTGACCTTTTCAATTATGTTGATGCCATAAAAGAACTGCTCGTATAACATTGTTTAGTACGTGTAATAAAAAAACAACTGCCGATGTGTATAAATAAGACTTAGTCATTTTTCGCATAAAAAAAAACAACAAAAAACAAAACAAAACAAAAAACACGAATTGCTGTTGTCTTCTGCTCGTGGTAGTACATTGACAATAGTCACATATAAATGTATATGTTGTTTCAATTTGAATTCAATAAAATGTTATTGTGCGATTTCATCTTTTCATTTGATTAAAAAGAAAAAAAAAACGTGCATGTTTTGTTCTTCCTTACAGGTACATAGTAAGTGAATTGTATGCATTCCGAAATGAAAAGTCTTAATTTAAAATTGTTATAAATCATTTTGACACTTGTTATAAAAATTGATATAGAATCCTTATAGATTATCCGTAGCTCTATTACTACTAATCGATGGAAACATAAATTAACCATTGGACATGACACGCAACCATAATTGACTTACCATACAATTAAATCAAATCCAGATTATTAGATATGACAAGTCAAAAGCATTGACTTTTAAGACATGTGTTTATTTACTTCTACAGTAAAGGGGAAAATTAAAAAAGAAATAAGTAAAACAGCAATACAACGTTTTGGGGCTTAAGTATCAAATTTGTATCGCCAGTATGAAAGTAAAAGACTATCTAGCAATTGGATCAATGCTATTTCTGCACTGCCATGGTGGTCTAATCTTCTCCGTCTGTTGAATTGTACCGGTCTCAGTTTGGAGCACTGCCGCGCTGTTGTGAGACACATGTACAAGGTTATGGTGAGAAAGCCTATAAGTTTGCTTTGCATTACGCTGCAAGCACCGCTTCGGAAAAATAAGTCACTCGCTGATTGAATGTACTTTGAGCGTTTCATCGAGTTATAGAAATGTCTACACATATAACACATAATGGATATTACAACAACGTGTCACTCACATTTGAGAAATATTAGGGATTTTGTAAGTTTGGATTTTGGATTTGCCGACATTTTCGCCGATACTGTGCATCGACATTTCAATCATTATAGCACAGGGGCACTTATAATGTGCCAGGCAAAAAAACAAACTGATCCCGGTCTGTTCATTATACTGACACCGACGAGTCAGGCGTAATGCTGTCCCCTTAGCCCCGAGAATTAGAGAGGAAGCAATTTCTACCAACTTTAAAGTCTTTGGATTGATCCGGCGCGTGTTTGAACCCGCGACCTCCCGATCCGCAATCCGACGCTCTACAACTTGAGGAGGAATATTATACGGAATTGTTAGCGATATTTGCCACATATGCGTTTCCATCAATCACAGATATAAAGTGAAATGAACTGGCACGAATTTGTAAAATGTCTAGCCTGATTTTAAAGTCTTGTGTCATCAGAAAAACCAGAACATTAAGACCTTATAAAACAACAACAACAAATGACAACAACCTCTAGCCATTTCTCAAGCAAATACATGTACAAGCAATGGTGCGCAATACAGCTTTACGAGCCATTTCGGAGCCTAATCAACTTTGAATAGTTTTGATGGAAGGGTTTGTATTCACGTGGAATGTTGCAGTTCCGTGCTCTATTAAGTCGTTTAAACGAATATAGCCAATCACAGCAGCAGACATACCATCTGTATTCAATTTCTGATTGTATGTTTTCTTTAGAAAAGACAAAGCGAGCTGTTTTAACAACGCTAATACCATGAGTAAATATTTTGTTAGTATAATAAACAAAGTTGTGCATGCTTGCCAGGGTATGTGCTTGAACACCAGCGAAGATTATTGGAAATATTAGGGCGAAACCTTTCCATGTGTATTTTGATTTGATTTCGTGCCTAGAACCACTTTACACGGATGTTTTTGCTGTAATATAAGATTAACAAATGAATATATCAATGAATATATAATATTTATTTAGATGCCAGGTGGAAGTACTTTTATCTTCTTTTTCAACCTATGAAGCTGATGTCTCTTTTCCATGCTTTATATGTTGAAACCTATTATGAAAATGACAATATAAACACTTATATTACCTTTAGAAGGTACTCCTGTTGCAAAAAGACGGTGATGTCTCTGATTGTTCCGCACAAAAAATATACCGGGTTATATTCATTCTAGATTAACAATTCTAAAAGAGATATAAGAAAAGAAGCGTCATAAATAAGTTAATTATTATCCAGTTTTATTCTTATATGAGTTATCTTAAGTTTTACTGTATTAGCATATACATATGATAGTCACGGGAATGATCAAATCAAGTATATATTCTTTCGATATTGTGTTATTGTGTGACTGTTTACAAACAATATATTCATGTTTCCCATAGTTTTGTAAAAACAAACAACGACATAGAACAGAGTCAGTTACATTGAAATTGATTGGGTTGTTAGAGTAAAAGAAACATTCAAGACACACGTTTTGTTCATTGCAGTTCTTCCAGATGTATGACACGTGTAGCACAGATTCCACTATTCTCGAAGAACACTAAAATGAAAATGTCAATGTGTATTAGATTTTTATTGAATTGATGATCGCTATGTCCCCCACAACACACAACTCTTCTCTGCGCTGTGTGGTACACAATTCGAACACATTATGTGCAGTTTAATATCTTAAGGTACGTGTGCCATGCTACGGGAAAAGCGGTTCTTCTTGTAGAAAAATCGAGACTTAGCGATTAATTCAGCATTATTTTGAAGGGTATAGATTTGAAAGTACAGACGTCGTCAGAGGTAAATAATTTCCAAATGATAATTAAATATTGGTTTTAATTTTAGATAAGTGATCAACCAAACTTTAAAGCATGCACTTTTCTTTGGCACTATCCAAACATGATTGACGATGATGAGTGAAATGTGTTAACTATTACAATAGGACTTTCTTGGACATTATCCGATCGATGTTTTTAGAATTAGTTTTCTGATTCTTTCATGACGTTCGTAGATGGATGTACATGTATAAAAGTGCGGGGGAAAATATGTACATTTACATTTTGATTTCTATTTGTTTTTATAATACAGATCATTTGTATTGTCTGCATTGTTCTACTTTTTGAATTTACAAACTAGTCACTACCACAACAACATTTTGTATAAAAAGCATTTAAGTGATTGCAAATATGATGTAAGCTAAGGCACATAAGTTTCATACTTCTATTTCATTATCAGAATATTACAAGTATATTGGCGATGTCACAGATTCAAATGTTAATGTTATTTACATATGCCGACTGTCATTCAGATGATATGAAAATTCATGTGTGCATGGGGGCGGGGAATAAATGTATGTACTTGAATGTTTTGAAAAGGGAAATACATTTTTATGTTATACTCGTATGCTATAGAATAAGTTTTTGTTTGGCCATATTAAATTACGCAAAGTAGCATGCATTTAAAGTTAAATCAATTGATTTTATATCTACATTTTAACTGTAACATATGTGTATGGGGTATATATATTTTATTAAATGCCACTTTCTAATACGAAAAGCAGAAATAAGGTGTCCATAAAACATTGAAGATATAATAAAACAATAGGAAACATAGAAATAAAGTACATCTGACGCCGTGTTTCTTTTGTAACTAGCATAAACCTTCAATGAACATAATATTATATGAGAAATAAACCAAGCATCATATGTAAAAAGTTTCTGAAAATATTTAATAAGAGTTATACTATATAGAGAGCTAAATGCATACCAATGCAGTTAATTTGACAGGGCCGGTAAAAACCAGTCTAGTATACACATGGATAATATTGGAATGTTCAATTAAGAATTGTATTCATCGAAAGGTAGTTAATTATATATATACATGTAATATTGCAGCGAAATCCTTATCAAAATTGCTCAACCACTTCATAAAATTCATTGAACGAATGTTATTGTTTGTTTTTGCGGACACAAAAGCAAGCGTTTAAAATTATATAGCGTTTATTGTGCAAGAAATGTTCTTGCTTTCTTTCCCTCTTCAGAAAGCAATTACCATGGATTTAAGCATTGGCTTAATTAAATTGTCTTTGAGGACGATTGTTAAGTCAATGAAGCCACAGTATCACTTGAAGTATTATTTTTTATGATACTTGAAGTAAGAAATCTTTTATTGTGTATGTGCATTTTAAATTCAAACCCTCAAGACTAATTACGTTCGTTAAACTTTGTGTTTTAAACCTTAGAAGTTTTAAACGATAGACGTTTATCATAGTACTTTAACACATAGAAAATATAGGAAAATGGATATATGTGATAAACTGTCGCAAGGTGACCGCAATTTTCCCAGAAATTACCTTTATAATGGGATTAATACAATTGTAAAAAATAAATGGAAAAGTATAGATGGTTGCATTGCAACAGCACAACTGCGTTGAATCCGTTGAACTCTACAACTATGTGTTGTGAAATGTAATTATGCAGGTTTAGTTATGTTATGATACTCTTATAAAAATAATATCTATGTAACTGACATTTTTTCTTGGTTTTGCCTTTCTTTCGCGGACGTATTCTTGGCGGTACTAGTTGTATGGAGTGAAAAATTTCCCTCTACAATGATAAAGATTTTTATACAGCTTAAACTCGTTACAAGTATTTTTAAATCGTTAAATGTTTTAGACTAGGTATCTAATTGACAAATCTTAAAATGACCCAATAGTCTAATTTGGAATGCACACGTGTGTTGACAGGTAACTGGTAATACGCAGCTGTGATGCTAGATGCTTGGTAATGAACAGCTGTCTTGAAAGGCGAATGGTAATACTCAGCTGTGTTACTAGGTGCTTGATATGTTCGTATGTTGCTTGGTATCTGATAATACACAACTTTGTTGCTAGTTGCCTGGTGATACACAGCTCTTTGCCTGGGTGCCGAGTTGTTGCACAAGTGTGTTGCTAGGTGCCTGGTAATACACAAACGTGCGGCTAGGTGCCTGGTAATACACACCTTTGTTTCTAGGTGACTGGTATTACCCACATTTGTTGCTTGGTGCCTGGTATTACACTGCTGTGTTGCCTGGTGCCTGGTAATATATTGCTGTGTTGCTTGGTGGCTGGTTATATACACCGGTCTTGCTAGGTGCCTGGTACTACACATCTGTGTTGCAAGGCGCCTGGTGATACACACTTTTGTTGCTAGTTGTCTGGTCATACATACCTGTATTGCTACATGTAGGTGCTGGTAATGCCCACTCGTGTCTCTAGATACCTGCTAATACATGTATAAACATGTGTTTCTAGGTGCTTGGTAATAAACGCCATTGTTGCTAGGTGTCTGGTACTAGACAGCTGTGTGGTTAGATGCTTATACAATATTGGCGATAACATTTTGCGTCTTGTTTTAAGATGTCTATTTTGTGAACGAGAAACGTGAACTACCAAAAAGTGAACCATGATACTATACATGTTATGTTGTCTAGCGCCAATTCAGATATTTGTTTTAACAAAAATGGTATATTCGCAATATAACAAAACGCCGGAAACCGTAAATGCATCATTTTTATATACAGCAAAACCTTATTGCTAGCCATTTTTTCTATGCCACATACAATTAAAACCTACTTTCACTTTCAGTAAGACGTGAATATGTTTTGGTGTTGATTTGTCGACAGTTCTTAGTGTTCAAAAAAGTATACGTCTCTACTTACCCCAAAACGGTGTAGACGTTTTTATTTTGACTTTTTTAATTTATGCCGTCATTAGTTAGATCTATGTAAACGTCATCAATGTGATCGGTTTGTTTCAAACAGGTCCGTTTTCTTTTCACTGCTTTTATTTGAGACATCCTCTAGGAAATGGGAGGCTAGAGCTCTGCAAACTAGTTTCAGCACACCAGTCCGACCTTTAGTTGACTGATGGTTTCAAGTCAGTAAATGTTTGATTTTTCTCTCTTCTATATAATGTTTCGTCTCGGTTTTTACATTTGACTGCCATATGAATCCTCCTTATTTGTTTTTCGTTACTGTTCATATATATGTTGCCATACTCGTTAGGTATTCATATTTTCGCATTAGATATTACAAACAGCTTGATTTGTATGCTTAACGGCCGAATCCAGATGTTCATCATATTTAAAAAGTCGGTTATCACAAGGAAATTACTGAATATTAGCATGTGACACAGTGAATATAATGTTTAAGTAAAATTGCTATTTTACATATTGTGTTTTTATTTCTTATTTAAAGGCTACGTAGCCGTTTATTATGTTTTATAGATTCCGCGCGTTTTTTGTGTTTAGTGCGCTAGAAAAGCCAAAAACTCATTTTCTGCAGGTTCCCCGCGCATTAAGGTGAAAAATGCACACGACTTCTTTATTCGTACGCGTTTTTATGCTCGTCCGAACATGACTAAGCCTAGAGTCACAGAAATATTGTTTTACATTTAAAGGTCAATTTTTAAAATGTATTTCGACCAACACACGATTACATGACGACAGTGATTAGACTCATTTTCTGTAGGCTATCCATATTATTATTACAATGAGAAAGATAGTTTATACCATTGCTTGACTTGAATAAAAAAGGCCACGAACTTATTAACCTCAGAAAGTGAAACCGCTTGCGAGTACGGCCAGCATCTGCTTGGTCCACCATCCCAGCCAATTAACTAGCCCGCCTCCATTATTAATAGACGCGGTTAGCGTCAGGTGATCAAGACTCTTGGAATTCTTCAATAAACAGTAAGTAAAAGCATGTGTAAGAACATGACTCGGCATCTTCATGTATCTTGTAAACAAAGAGAAACATGTCGTCTGGAGCAGGCAGTCATAGGCAAATTAACGGCGATTTGCATAGTGGTTTTGTTGTTGTTGTTGTTGTTGTTGTTTGTTAAACTACGAAACGGTTGTTTAAAGCGATTTCTGCAAGGAATAAGAATTGGCTCACCAAATATCCGTGACTACACTGCTAAAGGAAAAAACAGTCCATATACCAAATGTTGTCAGATATCTTCTGTTATTTCTAGTGGTCTGCGCGAAAACGTTTAAAGGTGAAATACTTTTAGAAAATGATGAAAGCTTCCAAAATTTAGAACAGTTAGCTGCACATTGTGAGGTATTGTAAGCAAATTTATGTATCAATAAAATAAAAGACTAGAATTATATTAAAGATTAACTGCATCACAATTTCAAATTAAAACTTAACATTATCTTAACAGTTTTCACGTTAACAAATTACCAGAAGTAGATCAATAGACACATAAAAGTATATATAAAAGAAAAAGGAAGTGTGTCTTTTAATAAGATTTTATTAGTGGCCAGGACATAAATATCATGTAGAATGGTGGGTCTGAGCTATCAGCTTAACACACTATGCTATAATTCTAAAAATAGTGATGTTTAATTTGTTGTTCTTCTTTACTGCCATGTGATTTCTCATGTAGAAATAAGTATGTCATCTTCAGAAACGTTTAGACCTAACTGGCTACATACATTGAAAGTGAAATAGAATCCCCCAATGACAGTGCTGCAAGGGGTTTCTTCAAGAAGATTACCCACCTTTGCCTTCATAGCAACAATACATCTTCTCATAGACGTTATACCCATGGTTACCCAGATAAGTTTGTTTTACCAGAAGGAAGACATTGACCTTGCCATGCTTCGGCCCAGTGTAGACAGTGCTGTCTAAAACATAGATGAAGAGACATTATGGCACATACTTTTCTGAAGTTGTGTACTCAAAATTAATCAATTGATTTTATAAAAGTGGTTGAGCAATTAAATGTTGAGTGACCCGCCGGTTTACAAATTAGATCATTTTCACCTTCTTATTGATTATTTTAATTATTCATTTATAACTCAAGTTAAGCAAAGCTGATGATGATAGATTGAAACAATGTATTAACTGTTGTTTTAAATGTATCAGACAGTTTACCTACGTCAAAAACCTGTAGCAAAAGCTTACCTCTGTTCTGTGGAATTTTGAAATAATGTACATAGCCTTACACTGCAGTCTAATTAAAGGCGATTTTAAACACAACCTCAATTGATAGACAGTACAGTTTCGTCTAATTGGTCTAATTGTACCTTTTTTAAAAATCTATAGATAAGTACAGTTTGCATTTTTGGTAAATGTAGGCTTCAATGTCACAGCATATTACCCAAATAATAATATAACGAGATATAAAAATTTAATGGTCACATGGTTTTCTCAGTTTAAAATAGCTAACTGTGCAGCGTGGCTCAGATAGAAATTAACTATTTGTAATGACCAGATGGTTGCGTCAGTTTTCACATAGGTGTTTGGCGCCGGTGCGGAGCAGTTAGAATCGTTTTTCCGAATATTAGGTAAGGTGTAGTTTTCTAGTATGAAATGAAGATAATGCTTTGTTTTCATTTCTCCTATCTTCAAAACATTTATTTATTTATTTATTTTTACAAAAAAGGAACATTTTCTGCTCAAAGAGAAGCTCCATTTATTAAAGAAGCAGTTAAATATAAAAAGACATATACACATTTTTTGTTGTATATGACTTCATGTTTTTGCTTTGTACATTGTTCTAAATTGATGGACATCTTTATCAGTATGGTGAGCATTCTTTGTACGTAAGCATTCATTATACGCCTTTATAAACTTACAGTTTATGCAACACACTAACTACATTAAATTCTCGCTTTAGTAATTGCATTAGCGATTTTGTATAGGGATTTTGGATTAAGAAATCTTCCTTTAAAAAACTACTGTCTAATTACCAGGGCCATTCCTTTTTTTTATGAAACAATTTTTGACTTAATATTTTGTAAAATTATAAATAATTGTTAAATCTGTTTCTTTTATAATTTTGCAAAGATATATTATCATACTTCTTTACATTTTCAAAATTTTAAAGATTGGCAGAGTAAAAACTAAACAAAGTGTGCACATTCCTACATTACATTTGGCCTAAAGTTTTTTTTTGTATAAGTTAAAACTGTTCATAAGGTGTATTTGCCATTTTGAGACTGCTTGGGTAAAAAAAAATTAACTCTGATTATTCCCTCTTGTATGTTTTGTTATGAACAGCCCAATCACAACAGTTTGTCATAATAGACAACCAATAGTCTGTCCACTTAAATTGCATGAAATATGCAAGTAATATCGTGAAAGTAATGACTGTAATGTCTAACCACGTTTACTTAATTGTCAAGCACTGAACACTACAGTGCCTCAGGCTCTTTGATTTCAAAGCGTATCGGGAACGTCACGTGACAATTCTTACTGAAATATCAGTACAAATTTAACTCGGACTGTCACTAGAATCGCCGACTTTTTTAATGTCGCGTGACCTTTTTACGCGTCATAGATCCGAGATAAAAATGGCCGCGGTGATTCCGAAAGGCATTTGTAAACAATCGAACAAACACGGTTTTAACCAGTGAAGGATATAAATTTGTGCTTTATAGTAAGAGTTGCATTAGCAGCAATAAATACATGCGTCCACTACTATTTTTTCGTATTGAATTATCCACGAAACTCAAGTTCGATACTAGGCCATTAGAGAAGTGGGTACATTATTACCAGAGTAATTTCTGCTTTTAACAAGGTAAACAATGCCGTTTATGTCAGACGATTTTATTAAGTAAGTAATATGTTTTCGTAAGTACAAATGATCCGATCTATCAATTGTTAAGAAGTTTTGGGGAAAAGGCATATCAGCTGTAAAGTGCCCTAAACGAGTAAAAGCCTCGCCCACGACGCCAACTTTAAATGAACGCATTGGCCGCAAACTTAGTTCAGTTAATAGTTTCTCTCATCAACGGTGACTCATACTTTGTTATCACAGTTACGGCGGATTAATTCATTCAAACAATTAACAATTAACATGAACTTGTTCTCTTCTTTTGTGAAGTGTGTGCAATGAATTAAAATGGCTCCACGGAAATGAGCTGAGTGCTTCCTCTTATTATTGTGAGTTGACAAGCGGCTGTTTAAAACATGTGATTTATTTGACAGAGTTGATGGCTCCCCAACAGAGCCCTGGTGGCTTCTATTCAAAAAATGTCGCAATAACCTAATATGAAATACTCGTTCGTCGGAACATTGACCTTTTCAATTATGTTGATGCCATAAAAGAACTGCTCGTATAACATTGTTTAGTACGTGTAATAAAAAACACAACAACTGTCGATGTGTATAAATAAGACTTAGTCATTTTTCGCATAATAAATCTAAGCAAAAAAACACGAACTGCTGTTGTCTTCTGCTCGTGGTAGTACATTGATAATAGTCACATATAAATGTATATGTTGTTTAAATTTGAATTCAATAAAATGTTATTGTGCGATTTCATGTTTTGGTAGGGTTTCATACATGTACTACTTTTTTCATTTGATTAAAAAGAAAAAAAAACGTGCATGTTTTGTTGTTACTTACAGTACATTGTAAGTAAATTGTATGCATTCCGAAATGTAAAGCCTTAATTTAAAATTGTTATAATTCATTTTGACACTTGTTATAAACATTGATATAAAATCATTATAGATTATCCGTAGCTCTATTATTACTAATCGATGGAAAAAATAAATTGACCATGGGACATGACACGCAACCATAATTGACTTACCATACAATTAAATCAAATCCAGATTATTAGATATGACAAGTCAAATACATTGATTTTTAAGACATGTATTTACTTCTGCAGTAAAGAGGAAAATTAAAAAAGAAATAATTAAAACAGCAATACAACGTTTTCGGGCTTATGTAAGTATCGAATTCCTATCGCCAGTATGAAAGTAAAAGTCTATCGAGCAAATGGATCAATGGTATTTCTGCACTGTCATGGTGGTCTAATTTTCTCCGTCTGTTGAATTGTACTGGTCTCAGTTTAGAGCACTGCCGCGCTGTTGTGAGACACATGTACAAGGTTATGGTGAGAGAGCCTATAATTTTGCTTTGCATTACGCTGCAAGCACCGCTTCAGAAAAATAAGTCACTCGCCGATTGAACGTACTTTTAGCGTTTCATCGAGTTATAGAAATGTCTACAAATATAACACCTAATGCATATTACAACAACGTGTCACTCACATTTGAGGAATATTAGGGGTTTTTGAAGTTTGGATTTTGGATTTGCCGACATTTTCGCCGATACTGTGCATCGACATTTCAATCATTATGGCACAGGGGCACTTATAATGTGCCAGGCAAAATTATACTGACACCGACGAGTCAGGCGTAATGTTGTCCCCTTAGCCCCGAGCATTAGAGAGGAAGCTACTTCTACCAACTTTAAAGTCTTTTGATTGACCCGGCGGGTGTTTGAACCCGCGACCTCCCGATCCGCAATCCGACGCTCTACAACTTGAGGAGGAATACTAGACGGAATTGTTAGCGATATTTGCCACATATGCGTTTCCATCAATCACAGATATAAAGTGAAATGAACTGGCACGAATTTGTAAAATGTTTAGCCTGATTTTAAAGTCTTGTGTCAGCAGAAAAACAACAACATTAAGACCTTATAAAACAACAACAACAAATGACAACAACCTCTAGCCATTTCTCAAGCAAATACATGTACAAGCAATGGTGCGCAATACAGCTTTACGAGCCGTTTCGGAGCCTAATCAACTTTGAATAGGTTTGATGGAAGGGTTTGTGTTCACGTGGAATGTTGCAGTTCCGTGCTCTATTAAGACCAGTATTACATTAAACAAAGTAAGGCTTCTGACTAGGTATGTTAAGTCAAGTAGGTCAAGTAAGGTGAGCGGGAAATTCCACATAAGAGTGTTGTATAGTTGACGAAAAATGTACAAATAAAACCTAGGTACATGACTTTTCATTCTGAAACGACATCAATCAATCAAGATATTAGAATTGTCATAGAAGACAAAAAAAAAACACATAGTTACATATTTTTAAAGACTTGGGAAAACGGGATAAGTCCAAAATCATTTATCTGATTAATGTTGTTCTCGTTTTTTTTAGCAAAATTAAAAGTCGTTTTAATATCGGCATTAAAAAGCTCTCTACGAGGGAAAGTGTCCTACGTTCAAAATCCTTGATATCAATGAAAATGCATTCATAATTTTAATCTGAAGACGTTAACAGGCAAGCAAAGAAAAATGATATCACAGAATCGATTCGAAACAGAAGTTAAACGAATAGTGTTTAAAATGTTGATGAATTTGTTTAAAAAAATAAAAAAATAAAAACATGTGATATTCAGTCGGTTAGATCGAAAATTAATGAGGTGTCAATTCAAAATGTCAAAAACATACGTTACTTTGTTTATATGGTGAAATGCTTCACAACGTTTATAGAATTCATTAGTGGTTAATTAGCGTTTCAAAACGTTAGAGTCCATATATATTATAATATTCTTAACTACCTTTGTGCTGAAAGTAAAGCAAACTTAGACGTAGAAATTAATTACATAACCGAATATGATATACATAAATATTTCGATAAAATGGCGAGATAAGCGTGCACATGTCTATTTCACGTCAGAAAATAAATGAATTAAATGACAGGTTCTTTGTCTTCCTTGGAACTATTAAGCATTTTCTATGTTTATTCATATTTTATTATCGTGAACTTATGCTTTATGTTAAGCGTATAGATACTAGCGATGAATCATGGTGGGTAGATTGTGTTTGCCCAATGAGCATGAATAATTATCATATTTGTTTGAGAGCAATAATGCGTGCCTTAAATGATGTCAGTTTTATTGCAGATATGCCGGCGTATCTGTAAATAATTTATGAATGCCAATTCAATCGAAATGAGAAATGGCCATAAATAGAAATATAATGAGTTCTTTATGGTTTGTGTGTAATTGTAATTGCTAAACAAGAATGAGAGTGTTTAATTGGTCGCTTTCTGGCCTATACCACCTAGGGTATAACCCGATAGGCGCTTACTAAATGTGACTGATACCTTAAAGGTTATTTCTAATAGGAGCAAATCTGAGTTAAAGAAGAACATTTCATTACGTTGTAGTGGTTCACTTACAACATTTTAAATGGATATATGTACAATAATTTACTTTTTTGTAAATATGCATGTAATCTAAGATTATGAAAACGCTGCAGCCGTCATATGCATACAGTTGGTAAGTACCTGATCACTTTGGGGGTATAGTCGATCACACGACAAGCCTGGTAAAGGTCGTTTCTCAAAAAACAAACCACTTCACCGAACTTATCATCTTTTTACTGTTTTCTTAAACCACTGATAACATCTTTCTTGATGATTAATATTTCGCGAATCTGACCAGTATTTTCTCTTGTTGTACATCAATACCAACTATAAGCAGTTATTATGTGCATGTCAATTGACAATTTAACACATCTGTTTCTTAATTGACATTATATTGATGCATTTTATGATTGAATTTTCTGATTTTGGGTGGGGGTATTAGACTGAATGGCAAAGTCTCCTTGCTAAAGCTTTCAAAATAGGATTTGTGTTTGTGAATACGGATTAAATTGTGACAGTTAACTTTAGTGAGGAGAACGTTTACAGTTTAATGCTCTATAAATAAATAAATATGAAAATGATTTTAATTAGTGAAAACCCTTTTTATTTTTTTTTTAAATGTACAATTGATTTTTTATTGATTTTGTCTATTTTCTTAAAATTGGAAGCAATGGTATTCTCTAGCAGTAGTCGCATCTTGGATATAAAGTAACATGTTTTTGTTTTGATAAAAAGGAGAAGGGTTTCATTATAACAATGATGCATGACATATCATAATAGCACCATCTCTATTAGCATTACTGTTATAATTAAAAAACAAACATTGAAGGTGGTATCCGACAGTTTGCCAATGTATATGTGTAACTATATCTTACCTCTGTTTGGGGTATTTGTGCAAAGTTTCTGCAGAAAAATCCTACTTCGTTCTGAACTTAAACGATTTCCAACACTATCTCAATTTAAGGGCATTAAATTTTGTTAATCAACATTTAAAATACATACTTTTCAAATCTATCAAAACGAACGATCACGATTCCTGCTAAACTAGAAATCGACGTCAAATCGGATTATGTGGATGGGCTAAAACTTAAGTGGTCACGTGGTTTTAGTAATTTAAAAATAACTTACTGTGCAGCGTGGCTCAGATATGAAATGCATTTTTGTAGAACTGTCGCGGTACAATGTATACCTGTATACCGGTATATTTCGATACTGGGTAAAGTCAATACAGTACTGTGGTACACAATAAGCATCCCGTTTTTAAGATGTTTTTGTAAACTTTGTTTGTTGCCACCATGTTGTGCATCCCAAGTCAAAGATGCTCGTATTAATTAAAAGCTCCCAACATTAATAATACCCGTTGTTTGGCTGTTAAATCTAACACGACGGCTGCAAACTGTAAACAATATTGCCAAGCCAATTGATGTTTCGAAAGAACACACACTTAGATCACAATAAAGCGATTGTGGTGGTCCACTTCTAGATACACATCTGACAGATCAACAAAACAAATTGTAGAAGGTGTCGCATTTTGTTGACATGTTGATGCGCATGTAACATACAGTTGAGGCACAAGCAAGCTAAATACATTCGTGAATCGTCATCGTGTAGTAACAATTAGTCACAGATGATTTAATAGCAACAACATCAATGATAAATGTATAATCAGAAAAAAACACAGAAGTAATGCAGACAGATCGAGATAAGTTAAAAAACAATAAGTTAAACTGTCAAGATTTAAAAATGCAACATATACACGAAGAGACGAATAACGAAGTAATTTATAGTTTGTTAAAAAAGTGTTGATATGTATATATCGATGAGTATACATGTTATAAAACACTTCAATTTATCCTAGCTATGCATGATTGAAGCCGATGATATTGAATTGCAATGAACATTAAATTATGGCGTTATTTCTTCCCCCTGTTTTGCTTTTAATGTCCCTTTTATTTAAAGAAAGAAAAACTAACCAATGACAGTGGTGATGATCATGTAAGAGATAAAATAATAGTGAAGGATTATTTTAAGACCATGTTCGCTGATGTCACTAAATACAGTGTAGGTTCGATAATATCTTCAATGAAATGCTTTAAACAGACCATGGAGAAGATGCAAAATGGTCATTATGATGTTGAGGAGAAGGAGGAACGGATTTGAACACATTTCATAATATGAAGAAAGTGCCGTCTTTGATTATATCATACATTTATGTGTGCAGGACAAAATGCCCCATCCGTACGAAATAATATAGGTTGACTGAATCCTTCCCTTGAATCTTCCTCGCCGGACAAAATCCCTTTAGTTCGTAAAGAATTAACAAACCTTCTGTTTTGAAAGTATACTGAGATTTAAAAAGCTCCAAACTCTATAAAGAGATATATCAGATAACGTTTCACCATTATATAAAAATATCATCATAACTGATTGATTTTTAACATTCAAATCACGAAAACACAATCTTGAAGTAAAACGACAATTGAACAGGTAGTCAAATTATGTAAAATTTGCAGTAAGCAGTGATGAAGAACACGTAATACAATGTCAATAAAGCGGTTGGTGTTCACACGCCTTACATTCACGTATGATTAGTTAGGACATATCTAAACACACCGAGTCATTAAAATTTGACGTTGCCACATTGGCGGTAAGTTGTCAATGTTTAGCGTTATTGCTTTTGAAGGTCAAGCCGATTCCACTTACATGTATGTCCTCCTACATTTTGCTCTCCTCTATGTGGATTTATGTAATTCCTATTAAAATGATCTTAGATTACATGTTAAATATCATGTTCTATCTCTTGTAAAAAGAATATATGACAAAGTCCTATGAGCATTGTAACATATACTAAACTCCGAATCAGCACAGAACTAAGGTATTTCGCAGGCAAGCCAAGCTAAAAGTAAGAACAAATTTGTGATGAGGCATAAACGAAAAGAGCAAACCCGACAGTTACCGCCTTAGAACGGTCAGTCGGCAATATGGACCGACTGGGGTGCTTAAACCGGTTTTACAGAGCTCTAACATCGCACTTATGACGAGTTTCTCAGATGTAAGCAATAAAAAGAAAAACTATTTATTTGAATACAAAATGTCCAAGCGCTGATATTTTCTATAAGTTATGACGAAAGTAGTGACGTCATTGAAAAATAATGTTCACATAGTGTTTAAAATTTGTGTTTGTATATTTTCGATTTGAACAACTACACAAAAATGGTTGACTATAAATAAAATTAACTTTCTGAATCATGAACAAACATGACCAGAGACGATTAAATGGTTGTAGCATCCTGTTCATGTGAAGATGGAATTGAAGAACCAAAGTCCAATGTCCATCACAGGAAATACAATCCTTATAGGATAAATTAAATGGCAACATAGATTACATGCACGGGGAGACCAAAGTGCATGCGTGTGTTTTTTCAAGAAAGGATGATGGAGTCATTTATTGAACGTTATTTTGTGTCTTAGTTAAAACGTCCCCTTATGTTAAATTTCTTTAAGATTTTCTGTATTCACAATCGCGTATTTTCAAACATTCTAATTGAAGTGTTTGTTTTCTAAATTTATATAACAGACATTTTTTGTTGTACATGTAAATAGCACAAAGCCTTTATATGTAACTGCATACAATGCTGATTACATTTATGGATCTTTGCATATAACACTAACAATAAAGTAACCTAGAATCATTAACGACCAAAACATTTTTTATAATATTTTTGTGTATGTAATGCACACGTGTGCAGAACTTAATTACGGTTGATACACCCCAGTTAGCCAAGTCAAAACAGGCCTCATTACTGCTCGTCAAATATACAATACAAAGTATTATAAATAAATTGATGTTTAATTTGGGCGTAGAACCCATGTAAGCTGATGACTATACTTAAAATACCATGCATACCAACTAATTCGACCCGTTTCAATGCATGCCGGATTCAATAGACCATTAAATATGTTTACAAATAAGCTTAGCAAAACTATATTATTAATTTATTATTCATTAGAGTTAATATAATTTTGTTTCCTTTTATCACCGTGTGGTTTATTGTCTTTCCTATTTTGGAAGATCTCAGAAAAGTATGGGTATTTAAATATTCATAAGAGAAAGTATTACCAACTTACGTAATGTAAAAACTACATTATGTTCTTACAAATACAAATGTTAACTTTATTTAGTAGTACATGTATATGTCATTTTGTCTAAATTGTGTATAAATAAATATAAAGTTCCATCATTTTTATTTGTTGGCAAAGTTTGACGGTTTTAGCGAATGCATTTTAACTGCTTGCCTTTACGTAAATTTGTTTAGACTGTTCATCTGAGAGCATATAGTGCATTTAACAAGTAGTTCACATAATTTGATTACCTACGATTCGGAGTGCCTCGGCATTTCCGTACAAACATATTTCAAATTAAAAAGATTTGCCGTTTATTACTTGTATGCCACTGCCTAATTGCCCATTTAAAGACACATATTTCATTAAAACCAAGCATTTCCCCCATTTGAAGAATACTGTTAGTTTTGGTAACTTAATATAGATAAATGTTTACTCTACTGGGGTTATGCAGTTCTGATCAATCCATGTCCATTGCATGTACAAACTTGGATTATAAACTTCTGATAAACTACATGCGATCAAGTGCGGTTGTGTTTTATGTCGCCTTTGACTTTTACTTTAGAATGCTTCTTCAAAGCTTGGGAAAACTTGTGCACCAGAAAGATAGCAGCCAATAAAGAATACGTCTCGAGAGTGATTGTAGTATTTAAAGGTAAGTGTGTTCAACAAAGACGTTTTAGAAAACCCGATTTGATGTACTTGCATGTACAGTCAAATATATTGCTAGTGAAATCTGGCTAAGCAGATCGAAGCTCAACGTTGCATTAGTAAGGTTCTCTTTGAGCATACATCGTTGTTAGACTATGTAATTCGGTTTCCGTACCCTTGTTATATAAAACAAATAACATTCGTCTACAAAACGAACAATTGGTTTTGTTAGCGTTCATCTCGTTCTCGGGTAGAACCTCTTAAATCAAAGTATCTGGTTGTTATTTCTTATAGAACATGGCTACCTTAGCTTTCTGAGTATAATTTAACGTACCTGCAATGTTTTGTTGAGATCTTTTTCAGCGGCATTCTGCGTACATGTATTTGCGACTAATAATCTCAATCTGAAACGCGCTGTTGCAGACTTTGAACTCCTTTTTATCCTTGTCAGAATGTGAAATTCTACATCTTCTCTCAAATTTGTTTTCTGTCTGACAATCTGGCATTGAGGCATCGATTTGGATATTAAATATCCAAAACCAAATTCAATGTTACTGAAGTATTCTCCTTAACAGTCCCTTTTCTCAATATAACATGTAAATGTCCTCTTAAAAAGAGGCATTTACCTACCAGTAAAAGGAAAATTCCCCTAACCATAACGATCTGCACTGTTCAACCTTATTTTAAATCCAGACCCGCAATGCCTTTTGAGTAGGGTGTGTCCGTACAAACTGATCGCGTGATGTCACGTTGTTGGGAGCGGAGGGGGCAGAGGCGGGGATTTGGGAGTCGGTGTGGCTCGCATGGCGATAGTCGGAGCTTATGATAGGCTATATGTTTGCAACAGGGTTTTTGAAATAGAACCTGATCCAGGATTTTGCTTGATTGACGCAGAGATTTTGTAAAGTATCAGTCGCAAGAAATTGATATATATGTTGGACGTATACTCTTTCCAACGTGAATTCGTGTTAAGTTTAATATGAACAACATGAGCATTTATATTATTTCCAGACAATATTGGGGGTTCAAGTCATAGTACTGGTTGTAGACACATTTATGAACCTCCTAACAACGTTCAAAGGTCAGGGGTTAAACTAAGTATCAGAAACGTTTCGTCCAATTGCTGAGCTTTAAAATGTTAGCATGTAAATAAAGGAAAAAAGCAAAAAATGCTATACTAGCAAATAAAACACTGTTTTTATTACTTCATCTCCTTCGACTAAAAACAAACAAAAGAAATATACTTTTTATTTAATTTTTAATCGAAGATTGAAAACGAGCACTCGGGGCAAACGATTGAATTTAAAGTACGGATTAATATTTAAGTCAAAGTCATTAGAGTAAACAAGACAGTTTTACACACACAGCAATTTAAACAAGTCTTAATAAAACCAAACTCATGATTTGCCCAATTTTACAATAAAATATAAATTCCCTCGAAACTTTTATGCAATATCCAATTCTAATTGTGCTCATAAATCAACCGATATTGTTGTGTTGTCGTTTCTGCTTTGTTTTTTGTTTTGTTTTTATTTATCACCTATGCTTGCTATCCTCCGAGTGCTTAAATGAACGATGAATGTTAGTAAGAGCACTAATACGAGTGTTGTCAAACGTCACTTCATCTTATGACAGCTTTGGACACGGAACATGCTTAAGTTCGTGATAAGTTGCTTCTTTCAAAGTGTGCGGAGCCTGTTTTATTACGTATATAGGAAAAGAAAATGTCATGAACGACTGAGAAACAATAAAAGCTATATTTTTACTTGTTTTAATTAATGATACATGTTAATAAATAAATAACAAATAAAAGGTTCCCGGAAGACCCGGCAGGCAGAATATTTTCACTCTCTAGCAAATGCGCGAAACAGTTGCAGCTACATTACCTATATGGATTGCTCGACAAAGTTTTGTTGTAGTTTTACATTTAAATTGCCTGTGAAAAATTAGATTCTGTACATTTCCAAATTGTAATACATGTTCATGTGTGATTATAGGAACTTACCATAATTTCTTTGTCATGATTAAAACAACGTTACCTGTGCAGTGTGGCGGTCATAACACATATCCGTGTTATTCAATTAATCCTATCGGATTGTTAAGCTTCTTTTTATGTACATAGATTCTGGTACTTTGGTATTTCAGTTCCAAGTTCACTTGAAGAGGATGATACAGTTATTTATGATTCCTTTTCTTTGTCTTTTATCAGTACATTTATTTCTCCTATACATGGTACAATCAGAAATTGTAATAATGTCAATAAATGTTATACACATTTAAACTTGTGACTTTTCTCGTTCTAGTTAAGATACGTTGTATGATATGTAAAATGGTTGTTTGTCCATAGTGGTTAACATTTTTTTTCCAAATGAATCAATGCGAAAAAAATCATAGATCGTATAAAGATGTTTAATTGCTTCGATCAAATCCTGAAATTTTCCGATCAGTTACGTAAGCGTTGGCATTATCCAGTGACCCACAATTACTTTTGTCCGTGACCCTTAATTCGTAAATAACAATGGCGGGTGAAGGAAGCCCGACTCGAAAGAGAGCAATGTCAACTTTGTCTTAATTGGGAAGAAAAATATCATTTAACTCGTAAGATGGAACAGCAGGAAATCTATGATTCACCTCGGGCCGGAAACAAAACACCGAAGACATTATTGCTTTTCGCGTTCTATTTATCACAAATTACATTTTATTAACAGTTGATACAGCCTAAATATACAATGCCGTTCCCATCTTTAGTAATCTCCAGCATGCGACGCCGCATTGAATGTGTAAAGTCGCTTAAAATCTTGATTCACTTTACTCATTTTGGAACAAGTGAGTACGTTTTTAGTAGCGATGCCGCTTTAGTAAACATGTATCATGTTAGAACAGGCAACATAATGCAAACATGTTAATGTCGAATACTAAGTGCGACAACCACGTGTTTGTTTATCTATCGTCCAAAGGTAGGATTTTATACACACAACTAGGCGTACACAATTTATTAATTTACGTGGACTGGTCATTTGACTCAGCTAAAGCCGGCTGCCTCTGGATCGTGACACAAAAACATGCGATATTCACTACCTGTTATGAAATAAACTTTCCGTACAGTAAAATGTTGTGTTTTTTCTAGTGCCTTCTTCTTAAAAGTCAGGATGTTTTGAATTTAAAAGTAAAGTGTTTTGACGATCTGATAAATTGAAATGGCCAGCTGTTTGTCTAACACATGTGTTCATACCGTTCGCCGGTCGTTAGAAAAACAAAACACGCGGCTCAGGCCTGGCTTGCGTATTCGGCGCATAATCGAAGCTAAACAAATGGTACAACGTTTTAAGATATCTGCCATCGTGCGCCAGCATAAGCCGACAGCGTAAATGATGTCGACCCAAAGAGAAGTGTCACAAAATACCCACGTTAGTCGGCAGCTCATAATCGAATGACTTATCACCTGACTTGTTACACTTTAAATATCTTAGTGCTCGGTACGTATTTTATATATTATGCTTTTCAGAAAATTTCCATTACAATCGACGCTTGAATGTGTCAACTTTTTAGTCAGTCAGATTGTCAGTTTGACATTTTGTATATTCTGAATTTCTAATGTGTCATGATTTTTGACGGCTATACCTATGGGTATATATATCTGACTTATCAAATTACCGATTCGATAATTGTGCAAAATCAACGGGTTTAGAACATGTAAGATTTGCAATTTACGATAATAATAGTGTCATCCAATCTTGTTCATTTTTGTGTCTTAATTGGTATGCAAATTGTATTTTAATTAAGATTTGTTATATCATTATTATTATTTGTGCATTTTCTTTATTAGTTTTAGTGTCATTTGTTCGCAAGCGATAATTGGTATTGAGTTTTGCTCCGACGATGCCATAAAGAAAATTGGACTACATATCGATTCTTCTCAAACTACAGACATGCTTCCCTAATTTCTAATCTGAAAGCACAATTGTTTGTTTTTCTCACAATACCCAATTTGTTTCATGTGCGTCATAAGTTTACTTTAAATTCACTATTACGGCAAAGGTAATTTCCGTGAATTTTCCGGCAATATACCTCGATTAGCGACTTTTTCATTTCCGCTAAAATGTCGTCTCGGCAATCGAATAAACAGCTCATATAGACGCTGATGACCTCCATTTTTACGTATGTTGGCTTGCAAGTATGAGATCTGTGTGAGGCAACCGCCAATGCAGATAACGTATTATACTTTTTTGCTGAAAGATGGCAACTAATCAAATGTACAAATATTTTTCATATTTTAATAGACAATATTTTCTGTTTGTGAAGTGTTGTATTTGTCCAAAATGCGCTATATAATTTTATATAATGCGCTATATAATTTAAATAATTTAAAATACTTAATCATATGTTGAAAATATGTTAATTGTGTCATGCAACGTTTCTGTAAGGCAGTGAACAAGTGGTTTGTTGTACATTTAATTATCAAAATATAACTGTAGTTAAATAACCATCAGCGTTTTCCTCCTTTCAAACATGCATTAGTTTACTGTCTTAGAATTCGAATCTTGTAGCGCAATCGGTTAAGCATCGGATTGAGGTAAAATAGGAGGTCCCGACTGCAAACACGGGCTGAGACACAACAAAGTCGTTACAACTATAGCCGTATTGATCCCTTTCTAACACTCGGACAAATGCAAAGGAAGTACCAAGACTTTATCCGCCAAGATAACGTGAGAGCGTGTGGTCTCACGCCAGGTATTCAAAATATAGTATACAAAGTAAAGGTAGCACTACGCCTGCTTCAAGTGACCACCGTCTCCAGGCAACAGAGTATTGTTAGTTGGACTATAAACCAAACAAAACTCACTTCAAATGAAACAATTTTGCAAATCGTATTTGGCTTTTTTTCAGATAACTGGAACAAATAAAGACCATTACATTTTTGTTTTTTGTTTCAAATCTTTTGTAATAAATTGTATTATTAAGGTATTTTATTTCACATTAACTGCAAAGATATAATTTAAAAAAAGTGCATTGCTTTGGGATACTTGTGGTAATGATTACTTTTTTGTCAAAAATGTCGAAACTTTAAATTTTGAAGTTTTTGACAAAAAATTGTCAAACAACATACGGTAATAGAAAATAAATTATAATTGTAATTTATATTTTTTAGTAAACATGAAATATATACAACCAAATCATGATTTAATTTATGCAACCCGATTTGAAACTAAGCAAATACAGTGATGGTCGTTATTTTTTCCATTTATCTGAAAAAGTACCATTTGCTTGGTAGGGTAAAAAGGCAATCCCTTTATTAACGATATAGCATAACAAGTATAATATACACAACTCATAGTAGTTCTTTTTTAATTTGACACTGAAAAATAAATGAATTTCCACGATACCATAACGTGTATAAGTTCACATGCAGTATCGTCCTGCAGGTATTTTCTTTATAATGTAACTGTCTGCTTATAAGAAATATTTTGGTTATTGCTATTGTCCGTTTGTTGTTGAGATTGGGTTTAGAATTCCGGTGTGCATGAAGGCACCAGACTCAACACAAACTGCGCCTGGAAGTCTTCTTAAAGGTTTCGGACTTGTGTTTGGTGTAACACAATTTAGACTTAGCGCTACCGGGGACGTTTGTGGTGGACAATGTGTCTTAGCTGGAGTCTAATAATTTTCACCTTAAATCGGTTTAAAAGTCAATTTTCTTGAGACTGACACTTTATATTTCCAAGATCCTCGTTGCAGTCTGGAGTCATTTTCTATCATCATGACTACGGTTTGACTAAATGAGATTCCTTTGTCTATAAAACGTAATCTATTCCACTGCTGCCACCATTTTAACGAATTGAAGCCTACTCAAGAGGTGTTGTTCTGTATGTACTTCGCCAACTAACTATGAAAACAATGATCTCTACTTATATAAAGAATAGTATTGTCCAAGTCAACCCCAGTATTTAAACCAAGAAAAAAGGTAGAAAGTATTGTATCTTAATGGATCGATTGAAAGAAAAAAGATAAAGGTGCACCCCAAAGTAACCAAATTGATATTGGCAAAAGAACCCCCCCCCCCCCCTCCCAATCTCCATGCCCCCTGGAGAGCTTAAACCTGTTCGCAGAGCTATAAACACGCACTTCATGAGGAGGTTCTTAAGGCGTTATTAGGTTTTACCGTCACTGCAAATGGCACTGAGCTACTGACGTTGGACTGCTTTCTCTGTGGATTTTCTATTACGACACTATGAGGATAGCACTAATAGGAATTTCACTAAGGCGCCTTACTGGTACTGTAAATCTGACATTTAGATGCACACAACACCTGGCACTCTAAAGTTGTCCATTCACTTCGAGATCACAAAATGTCGACAGTGACGATATAACATAACGTTAAATGGCAATGTTGTCGCAAAAAAGACCATAAACTTACTTGCTGCGCAGTTTTCATTTCCATGAGCTAAACGTTTGATGTATTTGGATCTTATACCGATACATAGTTAGTTTGAAAGGTTGAGACCAAATATTACAACCCAGAAACTAAGGTCTGTAGATGAAATCCGCACATTCATACCATCGTAATCATTTAACATCAGATCCTGCTATGTCTGATCATTGGAAGACTTCCAAAGCTACACGTACCGTAGAATTATAAGAGCTGCGACATGCCTTAGTGGCAGATGTCATAACATGGGAATAATGATAGGTCACAGAACCGTTCGAATAAGTTATACACAATGCAACTATTCAATTTACTACACTGTACATTATCATATGTTAGTATATCAATTTCCACAGGCACCCGTAGAAGAAAACAAATATCCTCTGATATTTACTTTTCGGACGTTGGCCTTTTCAAGATGCCTAGTACGATTGGAACATTTAAAGGTACTATTTGCTCAGGTTGCTACCGGTTTAGTATGTGCTACACGTAGTTGTGATCATAACATAGCTCCGCATTTATTCACTAACCTGCTTCCCAATCTAATGTGCCGGGTGAAATCAAGAGCAAGACGAGAATAGAGATATGATAAACAGAGATCGTTTTATTTTTGTTTTCATTCCACTTGTGGGGCTATTTTATTTTCCTGTACTGCGTGTAGACTTATTTATTGTAGTTTTACTATGTCTGAACCTATTTTAAATAGTAATTGCTAAGTAAATGAAAACAACGGTTGAATATTCTGAGGATATTGTCCTTTCTAAATATTGTTTGTTTTGTTTCTTTTTCTATTGTTTTTCTTTTTTTGTACAATAATTATTTCGCTAGGCTCGGACTTAAAGACACACGGAGAGTGGCGCGGGACTGCGGTAAGTTACATGTCTGCGTCTCTACATGTCTACCATTTGTTCAACTTAATCTAAGGTGGTTAATTAAGGTGGTGTCAGACAGGTTTGACCAATATTTCTTTTCTCAAATAAAAAAAAATAAGATAAGAATAAATGAAAAGTTTATACAAAATGATGCTCGTTGTTGCTCTGGATCTGTGTGAACAGTGAAGCATAATGCCCCGATCATTATTGCAAATAGGGATATCCTGAGCAACGCTCTGTTGAGATCACGTTATATTGTAATCCTGATAATCCGCTCTGACGATATCTTTTATCAGTGATTACTATCGTGCTTTTTTGAAGATTTGAAAATAATTTTAGAGTGATTTCTATCTTAATGTGTACTGTCGAACAATATAGGCAGTGTTCAAGATCGATTTCATTTAGACTTATTTATTAACTTATGCAAAACTTATACCTAAAGTTACCCCGAACAGTGGACGGATGAAACAGTGACCAGTATTCTGCATTATCATGGGTAAGAAAATACATTTCACCATCTGAAAGTCCGTGTAATGAATATATCGACGTAATTCTATCCATACATTTGACATAACCATTTTGTTATTCTTCCTTTAGAAATAATCTGCCTTTCGTACGTGGCAACACAACATTTAATAGACTGGTGTTAAACATTTGTCATTAAGCGATATGCTATACTTAACTATCGTTAAAGTCATTATTTTTAAATAGCATAATGCTATTATTAATTTCTGTGAAGTGGACTGAGATATGAAAACACTGTCTTCCTTGTGTTCGATTAAATTTTGCGACCAGACAGTTCCAAGTCTTAAGTCCATATTTAAGTAAACGTCTTGTAAGCTTCAGATAAAAAAACACAACACTTTATTCACCATTTGTCTTCAATTTTGGCGAATTTTTTTTTTCAGTGCGTGATAGAATGTTCGGTTGTTTATTTTGGCAACCTGTTATTTTGACGCAGTTATACTTCGTTTAACTGCCAGTAATATCTTGAAAAAGGTCAACATTCGACAGTAAAAGTGAATGCATTAATTCAATCAATATCGATAGAAGTGGACGTGTCCTCTTCTCCTGTGAAGGCCTGAGCGTGACAGTAATTGGACTACCCTTCGAAATTTGCTGAGTACGTTTTTGCAGTAACATAATAAAAGCGGCTATGAACACGGACCTTGTGCTATATTGGTCATTGTAATGGCTGGCTACCAACTGTGTTTCGTCATTAACCTTTCGCTTTTACCACCCCATATAAAATATTGCGGATATTCCTGGAAACCTCAACTTTTTTCATGGATGCTGCATCTCTTGTCCGTCAAAGCAGACGTTACTATTATAATAACATGTTGTTGTTTTTGTGTTTATAAATTGCTTCCTGCTGGCCTGATTTCTTAAACGCAACACCACTCTCTCGTTCCACCATTAAAATCTTTGGCGGTATGACAGACTTTTAATATTCACATGCACCTCGTGTTGTATCGATACAGATGAAAGTCAATGCTTATAGTCTTGACAGTAAACACATCTTTACAATTTGCCGTGCCTAGTTTGTCTTCCTCTGACTGTTATCGTGATCAGCATGTGCAATGTATGCTAGGTCATGTAATCGTATGCAATGATAAAATACATGTACTTTGTGAAGATTTTAACGTCTGTAGACTTGCTACAGATGAAATGGACAATGCGTATACACAAGTTTTCTATAAATTGGTCATTAAAAGTAAAATAAATTATACCTTCAAAAATTCGATAACTATTAAGCTGTTAGCATTCTTCACTATTTATATAATATATTTGGTGAATGATGTTGGAAATGTTAAATTGTAAATGTAGAATAACCAAGTACATTAGCTACCGCTATAAAAGAAGTCGAATCGCTGAAATGCGCAGTTTGGGCGGAGTTAATTCACTCCTGTAAGCGATTGAAGGCTTGCAAATAACGGTCAGAATTATTCCAAGGTAAATCAAATGTACAACATATTGGAATGCAAGCAAGTCTTAAGCTGCAATAACACAACTACTACAAATTAAAACATATACACTGGGACAAAAGTAACAACACAATCACAAATATCCGATAATTTTAACTACATTGTATTTTATTAAACATACAGTTATTTCTATTTGATTGCAACCTTACTAAAATCAAGTCTAAAACAAATGCCCATAAGTGCTACGGAACGCGACCAAAACACGCTAAGATGTTCTCCCAGTAACTTATTTCGTCAACACTTCACCACTGTGATTTGAACGTAATTTTTTACGTGAGACTTTCTTATGCCGTAACCTAAGACTTAGATGCTGATATAATTCGAATGACCTCTGAAATACATAATCTGACAGAAGGCAGTCATGGTCTGAGCGGGATATATCTCGACCTAGTACATAATGCATAGTTAGTAGAACACTCGTTCTAACAACCGGTCGCTCTCCCTTTGTTCCACTTCCTCTTGTGACTGAGCGATATTCCTGCGCAGCATTTCTTCAATCATAAATATGTATTTAATATATATCTGCTTAACGCAATAATATAACTTGAACTTCTACTTTACATATTTACATATTACACTATCAATGTTAACATTTGAAGCATTCCTTGAAATAATTGACGCATTTAGTATCCCGCGACATGCACATTTATTTCTATACACGCACTACTTTTTCCCAGGCTTGACGACATACCGCTAGTAGTCAAGGTCATGCAGGGTCAATCCTTCGTGCTTCCGAAAAACAGCTTTCTCATAATAATGAACGGTGTCGATGAAAAACGTTTGGAATCTAAATGAGTAAGCATGAAAGACATTTTGACGAACTAAAAATTTAAACGAACTGTATTACAGTTAATGATAACAATGAAAATAGCTGATGCTAGCCACGTGTTACTGTGCATACATAAAGGCGCAGTACCTTCCTGTTGTGTTTATATTATGTATCCAAACTGCAGGTATCGTGTCCGACGTGTCCCCTCCAAATGTCATAGCAAGAACAATTTTGGGCTTGCTATATTGGGTTGTTTATGCCCATAAAGATGTATAAAAATAAATGCATAAGATTTTAGTGTTATTTACAGCTGTTTGGCATAGAAAACATATTTGCAGTATATGTAAGAAATGAATGTTACCAAGTTAATTCATTTCTTCATAATAGAAAAAAATGAAAATTAAAATCATTTTACTGAAACAAATAACGATTTCAAGACATATTTATGCGATAATAATGTCACAATATTCATCAAAATTAACTCCCTTTTCTGGTTTAATTATGGATATACTAACACTTGTCGTCAATCCTAAATTCCTTTTAAATGTGCCTCATGTAAACCTTAAGATTGTCCTTGTATGTTTCTTTCCACGTCTAATACTAAATATCAATACCGCTTCACTTTACCCTGTTGAAGATGTTTTTTGAAGATGTGCGCATTGATTATTATGTTGATAGTTCTATGATACTCGATAAAACGTGGGGACATATTTTTGAGGGTTAAGTAATTGAAATATACCCAAAGTCATGCATGGCTATAAAGCCTACATCTACATGTATAAATTGACACCCTCATTTTATGGACCGTTCTTAAAGATGTTTCTCTTTCCCTTTTTGTATATATATATATACACACATAATATATATGTGTGTGTGTTGGGCTGAGTCTCAGTAGCCGTCCATTGGCTAATGTCTCTTAAATATCAATAATTGTGTTAAAGAACAATTACAGGCTGTTTGTTGTCTTTGGTTCCAGTTGAGTCTGACAGAACGTTATCTAACAAGGCTTTTGTTCCCAATGAGATGCGGACTGCCAGCGTTCTCGAGAACCATAATTATGTAACAGTTTGTATTTTATTTAATATTGAGAATATATGGAAAAAACAGTTCGTTATAGGTGATATTTTGGTATGTATACTACTCCTTTTAAATTATAATGTCTCACAATGTCCTTTTTAGTTCAAGAAATTCATTTTTAAGATTTCTATTTAACCTTGGCATTTTAAGAAGCGAAAATGTAGAAGAGATATACAAGTTAAACTTCTTTTTTCTTCTTACGGTTCATAACTTTTATCAGTGAAACTTATGTAATGATCTGTCATTTTGTACAGTTATTTGTGAAGTATTTTTATATATTTATATTCGCATCTTTTTGTACTTAATCCGGGTTTCTGTTTAACATATTATTGCAGATTGTTCTCAATTTCTTATTAATAATAATAATAATAATAATAATAATAATAATAATAATAATAATATATATATATATATATATATATATATATATATATATATATATATATATATATATATATATATATATATATATATATATATATAAAGGGAGAGAGAGAGAGAGAGAGAGAGAGAGAGAGAGAGAGAGAGAGAGAGAGAGAGAGAGAGAGAGAGAGAGAGGATAATTCGTGTTTATTAATTTTTCCTGCCACGTACTCACCCGTACCTGTAAACAACATAACCATTGCTACATACAGGTCTAGGTGATAGTTTTGCTTTGGTCATTTTTTTCTAGTTTGCATTATGATAAATGACATGTAAAGGGCGTTCTTGATTTTTTATTGTTCATATTCTACATGTCTAATTACTTCCCATAAGAAACTGGCAGGATATAAACATTTTATAAATATCAACTAGTAACCCATTTACCCCTGTAGAAGAAAGTTGCTAATTGTTTGAAAAATATATTTAGCCATTTATATAGAGTTTATAGAGTGGTCGTATAGTACTCCTGTTTGTATAATGCGGTATTTTAGTTATTCGTTAACTTATTCGATGGACTTCGACATTTTTCTGCACGTGACAATACATTGATATCGATTTTGTGCTTAAAAGTATAGTATGGAGTTTAACAGGCAGTCATTCCATGAACACATGAAACAATCTCATATGTTGAACACTGCCAGGAATTACAGGGAACAACCGAAAGGGGGAGGGGGAATTATTTGCGTTCCTGAGACATTTACTTCCAATTTCCAATCCATAGTTGATTGTCGAGAGATTTAAGACATAGAGAACTTTTGCAATACAATGTACTATGTATTCACAATCGATTCCCGTATATTGTAATCATTCGGATCCAGAATGAGAACTTTCCAGAACAAAAGATGTCTGCCTTATAAGATCATAGTTACTTGCAATGAGCAATACTAGGCATTTATTACCTTCCTTTGGCTATCGTTCGGGATGGTTATGTAACTTTACAAAAACAACACATACATGCTATGAAAGAGTTTTAATTATTGGCAAATTCAATCATATGATCGTTTTGGTGTACACTCTGATGATGATGATGATGATGATGATGATGTTGATGATGATGATGATGATGATGATGATGATGATGATGATGACGACGATGATGATGATGATGATGATGATGATGATGATGATGATGATGATGATGATGATGATGATGATTATGATGATGATGATTGTTTTTGTTGTTGTTGATGATGATGATGATGATGATGATGATGATGATGATGATGGCACCAACGGTGTTCTAATTAGAAATGTTTTACTGTTTATATGTTTAGTTCATTAACTGTACTATGTGCTTTGCGCGTTTTAAACCAAGCCATGGTTAGTATTGACTACGCTTTTACAAGATGTAAGGTCATTTACAACTACATTTCATGACCCAACAGTTTTTGGTCTGCCGAAACCAATAAAAATGCGTCAGTCCGTCCTACAAAATGACATAAAGGCTACATATTTTGGCCGTAAATAACATCAGAAAGCCAGCTCTTTTATCTCCAGAAATTACGGAGACACACAGTCCAGACTTTCAACACAATATGTGAGAATAATTAACTTTTGCTTTATAAATTGTGTTTTTTTTAAAAACAAACAAACAACAACATCAATTTGAAAACTGCCCTCCATGAACGCACTACCACTGCAAAATGTTTTATTTTCTTTTTTACTTATTAAAGAAGAATATATATAAAAATGTTTTTTTTACAAATTTTGGAAAGTAAGTCTGTCTGAACATGTATTATTAGCTGCTGTATATAAAGCTGTTGCTTTTCGTAACTACGTTTTGCACAAGAAGCGAAAATGTAATTGAATGATTTATCTTAACAACACGTGCATGGTCAGAAGGAAGGTCAGCAACAAGAAAACATCAGTTAAGCTCCAGCTTGGACAATGCTGATAAATATAAATGCCTTTTTTGTAGATGTTTTAACATCTCGACTGACGTGAAAACGGCAATATAATAAAAAGTGTAAAAATCAAAATTTTAAATTCCAATGGCAAATTTAAACACAACAAAAGTAGTCGCATAAGATAAGCTTTATTTAACAGGAAAACATGTAGCCAGCTGATCAACTCTTCATTTGGTATTCAGACCGCGTTTCGTGAATTTCTTCCTTCTGAGCAACCTATGCCTAGGTTTTGTATAAGTTTAGCCTTTAAAAGCAAACAAAAAGAAAAAAAGAATGAAAGAAATGACTAAATGACTACAGGAAAAACAACTTTACACCTGACAACAGTGTACATTGACTAATTTATACATTTATCCTCATCCTGATAACAACATATAAGCCGTTCGAACAATTCTGAATCACGCGGGCAAACAAGCAGCCAACAATCAGGATAAGGGGGAATCTAATGAAATTGCCAAGACTTACTTAAACAGAGCGAATGATATTATGAGTGAATGCACTTAGTGCATGCTACAATGTTTCTTTGAAACAATGAAAATAGCACAAATCAAAAAATGAATCAATTAATAAAATGCCTTAACAAAGAGTAATATAGAATGATTCTTTGGAAAGAGCATACTGAGTACTACTAAAAAGCTGGCACGATTAGCTTATTGAAATAAAAAGAAAAATCAATGTTAATGAGTAAGAGGAGGAAATGGGGATACCATTTTTAATCATGTCTGTAATATAATACACACAACTGGATCTGTCAGAGCTGTGTCTGACTATTTCGTCACCACACGTTTCCTGACACCTCATGCTAAATAACATGAGAAGACAAAGGCATAAATAATAGTAGACGAAGTTTTCACATTAAAGTAGCGACGACACGCACCTAATAAAAAAGGCTGGTATCTATTTTTTCTAATTCACATGACGCATTAAAACCGAGCGTGAAAAGCCAACATATTCTATTTTAGACATTCGTGTCTGGAATAACATGCAATTTCTATCAAAATGATCTAAATTTAAGATGTTCTGCTATATAAACAGTGATATTCCAGGTACGGGAGGCCCCGGGTATTTTCAAAATACTCTTAATCAATAAACGATTGCTATTAAAAAAACAACAGGCTAGCAAAACATTATGAATTGCTCATGTTATGACTTAACAGAAACATGTATATTTCATTTCCGATTTCGCCATTGCTTTCATGAATTAAGAACCAAAGCCATAAAATTATGCACATAGGTGTACTTATATATGCTTATGTTATGCTATGCTTACAAGTACATGTAACTGTAGAAATAAACAAATATTACACAAATCCAGCTAATCGTTTTAATACGTTAGAATCCAAATAAATAAAACATGAGTAAAAGTAAAACAAGAGATAGAACTCTACGACGAAATAACGTAATATTTACCAACTTGAAGGTAAAATAATGTCGTCAACACAATTATAAATCCTGGACAGCAAACACACAAGTGCATCTTTGTTGCGTGATTAAACCGAACTCCGAAGTTAAATGATTGACTTTATGTGAAAAAAGAACACACAAAAACAAACCAACAAACAAAATCCCCCACACACCAATACTTAAATCTGTTTGGACGGACTACAAAAGACATAAAACAACATGTTGTAAAACAATCCTGAGACAAATTGACAAGAAGCCGAACTTACGAGAATTTTCAGACAAACATATCTAAGTATAAAGTTATCACAACAATTTGCAATAATAATAATATATCACGCAGGTTGTGGGCAGATGGAGATCGATGAGAGCAGAGCGGTCATAATGCCTAACGTAAATATGCATGGCTGCTAGAAATACATATCAAGTTGGTGCCACACACGGTCGTTTCGTGATAATAACATTTGTCAATAAAATCCCTGGCCAAAGGAATCAGTAAAATGAAAACAGCACAAAGTTCTTACGACAAAATTGTTTCTTAAAAGATGACATAATAAAATATTGACAATGAAATATCAGTCGAATAATCACTATCACAAGTTTAAAAGGAATTGTATTTATAGCAGAACACTAGGAACCAAAATGAAATGAGACTAGTTATATTTAAGTTGGTTTACACACAAGTATGGAACTGGTAAAACCGCCGAAGTCTGATAAAAAACAGATTTACATTTTTATTTTTGCATGCTTACTACTCTGAGGAACAACGGTAAGTTCCTGGATACGTTTATCACAATTGAAAAGACAATGAAAGGTTTCTTCAATGCCTGCTTTTAATTAATTGCGGCTACAAAATGTTATTAATTGAGATTATTCTTTAGAGTATAGACTTAAGGAAAACGGATCGAACGGTCTTCTAGTCTGGTTTTGGCTGGTATGCAATTATGACTATAGGATTTTACTTAAAAGTTAAAATGAAAGTTAGAAAATGGGCATATGCGCATTTTTAAATGCATGTTTTAAGATGGCATAATAGCAATAGGTAAAGCAATGTTGAATTTAGTTATTTAATTGATATTCTATTTTAGTGAATGTACTTTCTGATATATTACAAGCGATTTCGAAGTAAACCAATCAGATTTGATTCGAAATATTGTCCTTTACAATTACATCTCGCGTCTCAACAGTGTGCATTTATGTTGTCCCAAAAGCGAGGCAGTTTTGACAGTCTGCCGTAAGAATATATTATATTATATTATATTATATTATATTATATTATATTATATTATATTATATTATATTATATTATATTATATATTATATTATATTATATTATATAGATATTAGATTATATTATCTATATCATATATACTATAATTATTATATAATATTATAATATAATATTATATATTTATATTATTTTATATTATATTATATTATACTGTATTTATTTTAATTCATTATATTTTATTATATTATTTGTTTTATTTATTTTATTTAATAATGAGCCTTTTAATAACAAATTAATCTTAGTTGCACTTAATTCTAAGTGCGTGAATTGCTTGGCACTTTATTGGTACCTGCTTATAACTTGCAACATGATCAAAATATAAAATGGAAAGAAAATCTCGATTAATAATGCATTTTCCATCAATAATCCATCATCGAACGGGTCATGCTTAAGGCTTAGATAGATATAATTTTATAGCTAATTCTAGAGACATCGTCTCGGTTCTCAGTTTTCATGAAGTTTAATCTTAGGATGTGAAGCACACTGCAATGTTTATCACCTGATTATAGACATTAAGCTGCACGAGCACAATGGTTTATCAAAAGGTGTCGGTCTTGTCGATTGCCTCTTTTGCTGATTTGAAACTAGTTTTAGTTAAGCCTCTTACGTTGCCACTAAGTGACCAAATGGTAATTAATTCAAATAAACCACTTTTCTGTGTTGTTTATATTATGAAGTAGTACATGCACAAGGTGACTACATGAACACAAGAAGATGATCGACTTAATAAACACAGATAAGAAGGCGAAAGAAAATCATGTACTTTTTAACATAGATGCAAAGTTAAAAATAGAAAATCCATGTATGCTTAAGCATAAATGAAAAAATATAATAAATTATGCATGTTCATTAAAATCCATATGAGAAAAAATAAAGGAAAAGTCATGCATATTCAAACATAGATGTTAGATAGAAAGAATGTGCGTGTGCAGTTATACATGGGTGAACAATAGATAAGATACTAATATAAATAATAAAAAGCAAAAGACATGCCTATTTTATGGTATATGAAAGATAGAAAGAAGAGACATGTTCAATTTAACATAGATGAACAGTATAGAACATAAATGTAAATTTTCGCGCCAAATAATTTGTATGTCCAGTGCCTGTGTAAAATTATGTTAGCATACATTCATTCACGCATATTCGTAATTATACTTCTTTATGCGATAACGTTTGAGAAGGTTACACATACAACAGTAATTGGAAAGTTTCGAATTTTAGTTACGTAAGTGTTATTTCTTAAGGTGTTGTAACCGACTATTAACATGTGTAAATATACTGAAATTAAAATGTATTCGGAAAAAAGTACAAATAGATATGGTGGGATATGATCTTGCATACAGCATTGAAAAGTTTTAAAAATTACCAAGGCAGACACTGATGACATTTTAATAGTTTCAAGTAGCTGCTTGCGTGGCACATTTCCACTGGGACACATGGCTATTATGTGTATGTGTATGTCTGTTATTGTAGAGTTACAACGCGTACATGTTTAGTCACTGTAGAAATGTCGGGTCACCATCACTTTACTTGCAGCTATAGCGTGGATGATGTTGCGTATGTTGGTTGTCGATGTCCTTAGGATCGACGGCTGGATGGCCTGTGCACTGTTGCAAACCGCCGGAACTCGTCATCAGCGCTGACGCGATCAGCCCACTGGAGGTTATGGTAAATGTACATGGCTTTTAACACATTTTTTCTCCAGCTGTTTGCACAGATATAGTTTTTACGTTAATGTGGATGTGATGAAACTGTTTGTATCTTATAAAGATCTGACAAATAAATGACAAATATCTGAAATGAACAGGTTGCTCACTAAAGTACCGAACTAAAGTTGAAGTTTGTATATATTTATTTTTTTCGTTTGTACTTAAGGTGGTAATGAGCACCGCTTCTCTAAAAATAGAAGTTTTATTTTGTCCACTTCGAACTGCATACAGTTCCATCCAATCAATAAAGCCACGTCAGTTCGCGTGCACATAGGTAAATGTTAGATGCTCTTGACTGGTAATCTGATAAGCCTCTCAGACTAAACACTTTCAACATTCGACATATCTTGTCCAAAATTTGGCACCATACAGGGCTGCTGGGAATAGGACCGCTTTTACCAGTTAGCACATCGTTAATGGATTTATATTACTAACATTGACTTCCGCTGATAACGGACAAAAATAAGGCACATTTGGCATTTAATAGAAATGAAGAAATAAATTAATTCGTTCAAGTGCAACTTTGAGGCTGATTGTGCAATGACTACGATCTTACATTTAATTCTTCTAAACTTATTTCTTTTTTCCAAATTATCTTTATTCCATCAACTTAAAGCGGTCATTGTCAAACAAACTTCACCATCCCTGCACTCGCAATCATTACCTTTTTTCTACACAATCAATGTCTTAAAGTTCTGCATTGTTCTCCATAGCTAATCTATGCAATACTGTGCAGTTACCAGCAATCTGAGAACAAAGATAACAATTCACCACAATTTCATCTTTATTTCAAAACAACCATTTTCAATTTGGATGTTTTAGTTTTTCAATTTAATCTTCCCCATTATATTGTGTTGTCCGATTTTCTTTGGAACTAATTTAAATTAATTATTTTTTGTAGTTTTGTTTTTGTTGTTGTTGTTGTTGTTGTGCAGTGCGTTAAATGAGCCACCATGCTTTAAAAATATTTCTGTCAGTGTTTATGTAAACTTATATGTTCAGTGAGTCAAGAAGACATTATTTTCTCTCCCTAAAGACTCGACAAAATGATTTCTTTTCACTCGCCTGATATACTAGAACCATTTTTCAGGTAATTTAATTTTCAATATATAGTTTCCTGGATGTCATTAACGTTTGTGTTGGTGGTTTCATCTACATCGAGGTAAAGTACCTTTTTTTCGCATTTACATTCTTAAATTCTGAATGGTTTTCATAAATATTGCTCTTGTAGTTTGATTGATAATCAATAATAAATAATTATATTTTTAATTAATAAATGTATTTATTTTTATAAGTTTTATTTTATTTATAGTAAATTCAATCATAAATGTGTTTCCTACTGCTAGCAGATATTCTTACCAATTATGACTTACTATTATTACCGCTAAATAAATGTATGTGCCCTATATTGTTATTTTCCCAATACATTTACTAACTATTTATTTTAGTAATATTCAAAACTTGTATTCCAAACTTGCATAAATAATTAACTTCGACATCGGAATACTGCGTCAAGTGCACCCCCACCCCCACCCCCGGGATGCATTACAGATGCCCTATGATAGATTCAGTCAGCTGCAGTGTACATGTACCTTGAAAGCCATTACATTATGCTGTTGCCTCCCAAAGCCTTTCTGTATTTACTTTAGCAATAAGTTATGAAATCTTTCTCATTTCTCATTAAGCAGTCTTCAAACCAAGTTCTATCAGAAATTATGCTAAGTCGTCTGCATTTTCTTGTGATTCCATATACCACTTTCTATAGATGCAGATGCAACAAAACACGGAACGCCACAAGGTAGCTGCAAGCACAGCCGGGCATTCGTTTCAACCAATATTTAATTCCAGTGGAAGTCTTGTACCCTTATAAAACTCATCTCAGAAAATATGTTTGTCAGCTATAAAAACTATTTATAGAAAACTCACAGTCGCTGTGAAGGCACATACAAAAAGATGTAAAAGTGAGCAAAAAAAAAAAACTGCGACGAGATTGAGAAAACCCAAAGTTACCGCCTTGGAATGGTCAGTCGCCAAAAGGACCAGCTGGGTTTGTGGAGCTCCCAAACCTTGCACTTTCTGTATGTTTTTTCTAGACAAACAAACGTAAATACCAATATTAAAGTGAGACAACTATCAATAAACATATACATCTGGAGATCAAGGAGCAAAAACACAACCAACAATAAAAACGAGATAATGCTTCGAAATACTGCACAAGTTGTGATATCCAATAAGACCAAGTCAATGACGTCATACGATAATTATGCAGATATGTCCAAACTGATTTATAAAGCAATTTAAAGTGGCCCAAAAGTAACCATGTCCGACGACTTATCCACAAAAAGTTTACAAAAGAATACAGGCAGCCGAAATCCCAAAGTTATAGCTACTAAGCAATCTCGTGTAAAGGAAATAGAGGTTGCTCAAGTGGCCTCGCCTATATACGACAAGGCTGAGAAGATGAAGAAAAAGAGTCAACTAAACTGTCCAAGTCATGGCTTTAAGTTTCCGTATTCATGGAATCTCAATACTTTGTCTGGACATAGTGAAATTGAAAGGAAGTGATTGACTGTAAAAAAGGTAAATAGCAAACTGAGCAGTGCAATGAACGATTTCTGGGTTGTAACAATCAGCAATACATTTTGCAAGAGATCTAACCTTTGTTATGACGCTTCATTTTGTTGATCTTATATACAACCAAGAAATACGGGATGGTTTAAACCCTTCTGCATGCTGTTTCCATATTGCTACCCATGGTTTTAAAGGTGGTGTCCGACAGTTTTGAACACGTTTTTCATAACAAAAATATTCATTTTTGTTACCTGAAAATATCCTGCACCATGCTGTTCATTATGTCCTACATGTATATATGAATAGTGGAGCATAACACAGTACTCGTCATTACAAAGTGGTATTTCCTGTCTGAGCCACGACGCAAAGTTATTTTTAAACTTAGAAAATCGCGTAACCACTTTCTTTAGAGATCAGGTTATGTTTTTATTTGGATCATCTGCACTGACGCCGCGATGTCTATTTTTATGCAGACATACCAATCTTATATGTGAATATTTATAGATTTGGAAAAAAATATATTTTCCCCACTTTGCAAAGAAATTTAGGTTGTGTTCAAAGTGACCTTTATTTAGACCAAAACACCAGTTTATGCAGACATAATGCCTGTTTTCCCCTAAACATGGAAAAGGTTGTGTTAACTGTATTTGATATTGTCAAACCGATGGATACCATCTTTAGTCTTAAATGCAAGTGAGCCAATATGGTACTTTTTAATTACTGTAAATTTGTGCGTTTTTGCACTTTAACTGTGAAAATATTGTTGTTGTGTATATACAGAAAACGAACAGAAAGGACAGAAAGTTTAGACTATTTCCTCTATATAAATATTAAAATAATTGGTTATAGAGTGACAATTGGCAATCATATGGTCAATATGAACATTTCTGGCATCGATCATGGTGTTATCTTGATTCATTATTTTATGTTCTAAGAACGAGTCTATTTGACTTCAAGCGCGCATACATTATTTTTGAACAGTTTTGTTGTTTCTTACAAAGAACTCAAATGCTCTTAATGTTCCGCTATGTTTAAAAATTCCGCATAAGAGAAATGACACGTCATACAGATAACACGCTTTTCTACGAAGATAATAAAACACTAGAAAATGCCTTGCACACAAGTTTAAAAAAGGCATTACATTTCCTTGCCGCCGGCCAATTAACTTTGTCTTAAGACATCAACGACGTTGCTAATTGCCTCACTGTCTTTCGATAATCAAAGAAAACACATATTATTACTTCAGGCAATTGTACCAACATGTGTGAACTTAATAGTGAGAAACTTAGAAGAATAAAAACGAGTTGAATAATACCAAACAATACACACAACACAACATTTTCAGCAATTCGAAAGTATCTCTAAATACATTTTGAGATGCTCGTCACCATTTACCAGCACTTTCATTCCATCAAAGTTAACATAATACAAAACTGCATTTTAATGTTTGATTCAAGATCTGTATTATACTGATATTTTATTCAGAATACGTATTTCGAAGCATTTTATCGAATAAGAAAATAACATGAATTTTACGTTTAATCATTTTTTATGAAAGTTCTGATGTGATTTAATGTAAAAATATCCTTTCGTTCTATATGCAAATCAATCCAATCTTGTTTAGGCACTGACAAAGCAATCGTAAAATGCGTCTTACATTCGTTTTAACGTAAACGTCCCCATTTAGGCCATTATTTGTCTAATCTTGTTACAGCGAGGGCCCGTCGAAAAAAAAAGGCATGCTGCAGCCGGTTTTATGATGGGTCATTTCACATATAAACACACGTTCGTCTGTCAAGGGACGTCTTTTAAAGTAAAATATATATTAAACTGTTTTGTGTATGTCACGTTTTCATTTTATTTTCTCATCACCATCATCCTCATCAGCCAGGAGATTATTATATCCACAGAGAATAACGTCGTTCTTTTATTCGTTTTCTTCTCATTACCACCATGATAGTGAGGAAGATCACCATTTTCATCATCACATTCATCACCATTTATCATCACACAACTAAAAAATGGTCACCGATTTTACCTAATAAGTCTCAGCTTATATATTTTATAGTTCTTGTTTTACCGTCTTATCACAGTTCACGCTAACCAATGCTTTTATGTTTAATCTTGTAAGCCGACTCTTAGTCTTTGCTTTAGGTCAGTTTTGCATACTGATACATGGAAAAATGCCCTGCTACACAAATGTAGTCACCGAATCAAGTTCTTTCAAATGTTACATTCGAGAGTGCTCACAAAACTGGTAATAATCGCTTATAATCCCATTCTATATCATATTGCTGCTTTTACACACCAGAGACAGAAAGATGGATGTAGAACTAAGCTTCAGATAAAGTATGAAGTTTATATATATATATATATATATATATATTGTAGCTATACACTGCCACATTGTCATAGTCGTGATTAATTCGAATTTCCACTTACCGCAGCCAAGCAAACACCATCAGATGGGCAGATATTTAAATGTATTATTGTTTGCTTTAAGGTAGATTTACCACGGTTGTGACCACTTATTATTTTAGAATTTTAGATAGACTTTGATAGTTCTTTCTACGTATAAATTCGTACCGAAATTCGACATGGGCATGGAGATTTCCGATGTAGTTCCGGTAGATTGCCGATAACTGTTTTGTGTTCTTAATTCAAACAATATTGCAAAACGTCTGTCTTTAAACAGAAAGTCCAAAATGAACTGACACAAGCAAATATTAAATGTTAAAATGCTAAGTGTTAATTTTAGAAGATACTAACAATTACTTTTCGTTTTGGGGTGAGATTATTGAAGCGATTCGTTATTATAAGTACCTGTAACAACACAGTCCATAAATAAAAGAAAGTAGTTTAATTAAGAAAGGGCATGGAGGTATGGGTTAAAAGTACTATATGTATTTGTGTAACCATATAAACTTTTTTGAACTTAGTTGCAAATATTGTAGGAACAAGTGACTGTTCTTGCAGAATAGTTATTATAAATGATAAAATTACGATGTATATGTGACTTTAAATAATGCCTTATTTATCAAGTTTGTACTTTTGTTCAATGAAAACTACAACGAAGTTTAAATAAATAATGGCATTTCTACTAAGAGGGACCTGACGGTAATATGGGTTAAATGAATAATTGCATGTATGCCAGGACACAGGGACGTGTTAAATATCGCTGTTAAATAACATGCATGATTCTCCGTCACAGAGAAGAAACCAGTCTGATTGTTAATAGACAGTATAACCACGTGCCTGTTATGTTATTAATTTAGTTCAGCTGACTATCTTTGCTCAGATGGTAGATTTGACAGTAGTGTCTGAGAGTAGAAGACCTAACTAAGGAGCTTTCTAAATCACGCATTTTAGTCGTAAATAATACAAATCGCTGCTTTATTTTCTCCAGGACTCATGGTGCCATACATTCAAGACTTTCAGCACAATTTGTGAGATTTATGGGTTATTGCCAAAACATCCTGCTTGTATTTAAATCAAGAACTTTTAATTTAAAAATGACTTCTGAGAAATAAGGGGGAATTTCCTGGAATGAGCAAAAACATTTGAAGACATTCTGGTTAATGCTGCATCTGAAACATGCTCTTATCTTACTTGGAATAGTCCATGTGCCTACATGAAAAAACAAACGTTTTTGGGGCTGATGTAAAGCTGGTAACTTTAGGTATGACTACTTTTATTTTCCCTTGATGATGGAGATATATCTACTAGGTAGTTCAAGAAATATTACTTTTAAAGTATGATTGATTTTTATGTTGAATTGACATCTTCAGACATGTGTTGTTTATCTTGATTAAGGGTTTAGTACGTATACATTTTCCTTTGATTTTTGACAATCACTTGTAAAAGCTATTAAATTTTTTGTTTGTTCTAGTTTAGTACTGTTAAACTTGTCAAGAGATAGCGAGACACAGATCCAAACAGAACATTAATATTAATTTGTGACTTCAACAGAAAATGTGGATATTTAACAATAAGTTTTATTAAATTATGTTTTCTCAAATTTATACTATTGTATATAATTGGTATTGTAAATTTCTTAAAGGTAAATAGATAAGAAAATTAAAAAATAAGGCTTTTCATTGTATACACTTATTTAATGCATCAAATGCTGAATTGTAAACTAGAATGATAGAAAGAGAGCCTGCATAACAAATTCTCGTCTATAAGGCTGAAAGTTTTATTCACACGATATTTTTATCAGAGACATTATCACATAAGATAAGCAAGCCACAACCCTCACTGCATCTCTGTTATATTATTTTTAACGAGCACATCATGAGATAGGTTTACGTGTTCCTTCATCTCATATAGCATGTTTAGGTATAGTATTCATTGGTCCTATTTCGTCTCAGGAGTCAGGACGTCAAGATTCGATTTCAAGAAGTATTGAATTCACTGCTACATTTAAAAGACAACAATGAACAATGAAACACAATATTTCTCTCCCAGCCATTTTAGTTGCTTACAAGTAATATGATAAATACATGTAACAGAGCCGTTTTCCGACTGTCATTCCGTTTAAATCTATTCCATGTATGATATACTGTCCTGGCCTTGGTATTTTCATTCTTGGCAATTCGTCCCGCCTGCCTGGCACACTGCACCTCAGATATTCAGTCCCGGTATTCACTAATACATTGTTTGTCCGTTATTGTATTTTTATCCAATTGTCACTATTTGAAAATCTTAACAAAGAACACTAAGAACGATAACATCACGTATGGAAGAAATAACATAAGATTGTAGAACTTAACAGTTTGTAAAATAACAACAAGTGTCTTCTTTACAACAAAAATGACACGTTATTTGTAAAGGCTGTTGCATGGTTTTATATGAAGCTGAAATGTAAAAAAAGTACTAAAATGTACGGTATTAACAAGATGCACAACTAACAATCCTACAACGCTTTTGACGACTGGTTGAAAAGCCCTTGCCAGAATAGCAAACCGTGTTCGCCGAATCGCATATATGCGAACAGGTATATTAAAACAATGTTCCGACCTATTCCAATATGACGTCTCAGTTTGGCAGTCACTGTTCCACATTTACTACATTAATTTTCCTTTCAGAAACATTAATGTGTAATAATGATGATTTGTTACATTTTGATATCTACATTTTCGGTGTAAATGTTAATCTTAACATTCATTTTGCAAGATATGATGTATCTCGACTGTAGAATACTTTTGCAATTCTGCTATCAGTTATATTTAAGCGAAACAATGCATAGAGGTATATATAACCAACATTAGAGGAAGTAAATCATGACGATAGTCTACTTTACATTGTTTATTCATCCTGAAATTCCATGTAGTCGGTTACATTCAAATTTGTTTAATATGTCACGTATTAATACTTATTGAAACATACATTGCTTCTTTTTTATTACTGAAGAGACTGAGAAGTATTTACAAGCACTGAATGCCAATTTTAACTTTGATTTGGGAGTCCCTCCAGTCAGTGTGGAAGATCAGTGTAGTCTTTGATGCTTATAAGCAAATAAAGTGGATTCTGCCTTATAAGGTGGAGTAAAACTCTAACATTGCCTTGGTTTTGAATGTAAATTTTCTAATTTAAAAAAATATAATATAAATAAAATAAATTCTCTGTCTGCTTAGTGCCTTAATTGGCGTAACTTACAGTTTTATAGCTCAATTGATACATCCAGTAGGTTGTAATGATGATGATGGGGTAAGTGATAAACTAAACTCTGACATACTTTGGATTCAGTGGTTGGTAGGATTTTTAACCAAGGTAGAGGTGTCTAGTTGGCAAACAGAACTATTAAAACTGCTTGAATATTACTGATTTCTCTACTTGACTTGAGTTTAATGGGAATTTAGGATGAATGGGGGCCCGACAAATATGGATAAACTTTTGCCTATGGGTTGCAAAATGTACTGCTATTCGAGATGTTGCAACATTTCTGCGCTGGTTTGTCACATATCAGGACAATTAACAATGGTTCACTGTTAAGATAACTTTTAATTCTTGTGGAACTAAGAATATGCAGGTCAGCAAGTTTTATGGTGACACACTTGCTAAGGTCAGTGGTTGGCTCGCAGCTACCCTTTATCACAGAAGTCGGTTGGTTCATTCAGTAATTGATATTTTAGTCTATGTGGTAGATTCTGTGTCAAGGTCAGTAAAAGGAGTTTCATGTAACTAGAATGGGGGAACTTGCACTTTGCAATAAAACTGTCTGAGCCAAACAGGCCTTTCTATGTAGATTTTAGGAGGCAAAAATGGATATTTAATGATCACATTATAGGATACGGTAATCGGGTGACATTAAGCAGGACATGTTCTTGTTGGCAGAATTTTTAAATTATTTACTTATATTCTGGATGAGAATTGTTCTAGTAACGAAAATCAAGCAAGTTTAAGAATGTGCACGGTCAGCTGGTTTAATTTGAGGTTACTTGTTGGGTAAGAACTGGGCATATTTTCCGTGGCCAGAGGCTTGGTTCGGTAACAGAATTTTGAGGAACATAATATTTTTAGAACTGGTCATGTTTTGCTTGCACAACTATTTTGGGGTCGCCAAGTAAGCAATCGCCAAATTGTGTTCTATATTGACAATTAAGCACTGGTAACCATCATTAAATCATGGATTGCAAAATCGAAACAGCTTATGCTATTGGTATGACCCCCCTTGAGGCTTTTTGGCTATGGGGCAGGGCATTGCTTTTAAAGCTTCAAGCATTCATATGTTAACACCATTGTGGTATTTCCCATTAACAGTGGGTTATGTTTCGGATATGGCGCCGAAAGCAGGTGAGGTACCAGAGGTTATACACTTTGATTAATGATTTGCATTACAAGATTCATTAACTAGCCCTGGCAGCGACACAGCTAAAGCTTAAGCGCAGGGCTAAATAGCTTTGAAAAATTTCGAACAGTATAGTATATAAGAAGATTGTTTTCTTTGCAAGGATTAAAAGCACACCAGGTTTGTTTGTTAATGCTACTGGTTTTCAATGTAAAATAAGAGGTTTGCACATTCAAGAAACTTGGAGGGCTTTAAGCGTTTTGTAGGACTGAATAGTTTACGTTGAAGATACCTATGAGTTTGGTCGCACTGAATCAGTTGAAAACTCGAACTTAATTTAGGCCAGATTCAGCGTTTGGCCTTCATAAGTTTTAAAAGCACTGTAGGGGGGCTTTGTGCTGCTTTGAGGATAACTAAGAAATGTTTACTTTAGAATATTAAGTATGTTAAAGGTTATAATGCACAATCCTTGCTTTTAAAAATTGTAACAGTAGGGATCTGGTGTCCGGGCCATGGTTAAAAAAAGCAACTTTCTTCATAGCCTAGTCTCGTCTGGGCGGTATTTTTGTTTATTTCACTTGATGGGTAATGATTTGCACCGAATCTCCATTCAGAGAATGAAGTTTTCGGTTGGATGCCATTTTGTTGTTTATACATAGTAATATTAAGTCATTTGATCAGAGGTATTGCCTAGTTAGTGATATTCGAATAATTGTATTGTAATGGAGTCTGGTATTGTTGCTTCAACAACTAAGCAACACAGAAGATTTTGTTTGGGGTGGGGAGTTTATATTTAATAAATTGACCTGCAAGACTGTATTCCAGATGTGGACAAGAATGATGGCAAACATTTAACATTGTTAGGTAATTCCAGCTTAAATCAGGCATCTCATAAAGGAAATAGGGTGGGTTTATTCAGTAAACTAGACCAAGTGTAATTAAAATGTTTAGGTGAAAAGAGGGCAACACGTGGTAATTGTCACTGTCCGGCCATTCGTACAGTATGTAGACCCTAATCAGGTATTCTGTTGGATTGTGCTGTTCCGAAAGCGATAACTGACTGTTTCCTATTTGTTTCGCTTTCGCGGTGGCACTGCCATTTGGCAGACAACAGAGTCAGAAGGAAAGTCCATTCTTATCAATTTAGTTGATAATCAGGTTCAAAACATGCATTTTGTATGTATTTATTGGGCATGCAGTTTCAGACTATTTGAGCATACAGTCTTAGCTTAGCTGGGCATGCAGTTTCAGACTATTAAGGCAAACAGTCTTAGCCTAGTTGGGCATACATGTTTGTACAGTTTCAGCCTAGTTTGGCATACAGCTTTAGCCTAGATGGGCATACAGTTTCAGCTTAGTTGTCATGCAGTTCCAGCCTATTGGGGTATAGTGAAGCGTACAGTTTTAGCCTAGATGGGCAGCCTTATTGGGCATACGCTTGAATGTCGGGGTCTATATTACCGATGGCTGTCTTCGGTCGCCCTTAACGACTATTTGTCCGGTGTACATGTACTTGCTTTGACAGTGGCTTAGCAAGATGTGCACGGGAACCATGCCCATAAACTGCCATTACCTAAGTGACTTGGAAGTTGTATTGTGTTGTACAAGTAAAGATTAAATAAATGATTATTATTATTAATTTACCTTGTATTTTATGAGCTGTCTGTTCGGGGACGCTACATGGGTGAAAGGATGTTATTTCTGCCAATGTTTCTCTAAAAGTAGAAAGCATATTGTTTTATGTATGATGTTAGAGTGGAGTCTGTTCACCCGTGTGGCGTCGTCGTTCTTTCAGATTCGAACCAATAATGAGCATGTAGATTGCATGACGTATATTGTTTTTCTTTGAATTATGTGGTAAGATTATCTTTTGCTGCAAACGATAGCCTCTAAACTATATTGAAAGGTATGTACAAATGAAAGAGGCAAACAGCAATGGAGTAAATCGATGTACATAAAAAACTACTGTAAGAGTTTTATTTCTTCGACATTTTCATAGAAAGTACAGAATTGTCACCAGAAGTTCTTTACGTGATGATTTGAGCGATATAAACCTACATGTATTCGAACGTGAACTACGTGTATAAACTTTAAACTCTACATAGAAATCATTTACTTCAATAAAAGAACTTCATGAGCTTCTTGTAAACGCCTTGTTTAATAAATTATATTTTTGGAAAGATGCATACACAAAGTTTAAGCAGTAACTTCCTCAACACTATAAAATATCTACAAAATATTATGTGAAATTCAGAAAATATCACATGAGCGTACATAACAATATCACAATTTCGTACGTGAAATTATGCTATATTTTGTCAAAGAAAAAATCGGGACACATTTGCTTGCAAAATCTCTCCACTATATTAAAAATCATAAAAAGTAACCCAACCCTGAAAAGGAAGTTATATTTATGCAACTAATACTAATAAGTTCAGAACCTGTTCGTCTAACCAAATGGTAAGAATACGATAGTAAAGCCCTCTTTTCAAAACACTCGGCGTACAATGTTGTTAAACGTCCGTTACGATTCGAGAGCAGTATTCATAAGAAAGGTAGCTTGTGGTAATAAGGTCATTCAATAAATAATTCAAGCAAATGTATAATATTAAAATAGCTAGCTGTGTTATGCTAACGTTGAACTGTGCAATGTATACAGTGTAGGTTGTAGAATGTGCCATGTACCTTAAAGCTCGTATGATTTTATGATTTACATGGCACGGTTATCAACAAAACGATTTAGCATTTGTATAATGGTGTGACATGAATCGATTGAAATGATAGGGTTGACTAAACAATAGGATAAATTAAAATAAAGTTGGTATGTTTACTGACCTTTCCTGCCTAATTATCAAACTTCCTTACATGATTAAAACAATTGTAAATGAATATTTAAACAATACACAACGCACCATAATAACAACATGCACTGACCGGACCTGGTATCGCAATCGGTAGAGCGTCGGCTCCAGGTACGGGAGCCCAGGGTTCGAGCATGGGCCACAGTCGTTAAAAATTGTAGTGACATAGCTTCCTTGCTAACGTTCAAGCAAATATAAGGGTAGTTCCACAACTGGTTGGCCCGGTGTCCGAAAAATGTTACTGGGTGTGGTATCATGCCAGGCGTTTACGGCATGCTATGCACAGTGAAGGCAGCACCATATCTGCTTCAAGTGAACACCGTCTCTAGATGACTACTGTTGGTTGGACGATAAACTCAACAAACAAACAAAACACATGCCTTGACATTTTATTATTCCCTACCCGAAGTGCACGTGCATAGTTTTGTTATTTTATCTTTTATATCCTATAAATACCATAAAGTTAAATCCAATTATTAATGTGCATATATTGTTGACTTTTGTTGTGCACCACATGAATACTCTTGCACTTATTGAAATTACTTTTGATTAATAGATTTTTCCAAAGCAGAGGTAATAAATAACCAGCTGAAATAAAAAAATAAAATTGCGGTTACAAACACATATCTAGGTATTGATGACATAATATAGCATGTATGTATCGGCTAAACAATTTTGAAAATGTTTTAGGTGAGGCCTTTTTCAATAATTTTAACAGGCTTCCAGAACCGGCCATTTTACAGAAAACGGTAAACTAGACAAAAATACAGTAAAGACGTACGTGCAAGTTTCATTTCAACACGGGTCCTATATTATTGAAGTGTTGTGTCTGTGAATAAATGCTGTAACGCTTTTGCGTTTTGACATAATTCTTGGTCGTTAACTGTGAGTCAGAGAGAGTCAGCGACTGCAAAATCGAATCTCTTAGTCACAAAATGTCGGGCCTTGTTAATGATGCAGATTGCAGAACAGCAACAAAGCAGGGGAAATAAACTACAGACATATCCGGTGTATAGCCACGGTTGATTGAAGTTGATAAAGTTCCGATGATGGGTCGGTCGATTTTTCTTTGTATCAGTCAACCCAATCGCGGTACACTTCTCTACTTGTACTGTTTTGTTTCAAATAAATTGATTTTCCTTTCTCCAGTTTCTATTCGAAAAAAATGATACACTGAACGAGCGAGGTTAGGGCTCTGTAAACTGATTAAACAACAATAGTCGACCCTTTTGCCGACATCAAGTCGGTAACAAATGCATTTTCTCTAAATTATTAAATGTCTAGTCTCGTGCTGTTTTTGTTTTCGTGTAAATTTTACATTTGTCAAGCATGAGAATATCTGTGTCTTGTGCCTTTTCACATTATAATATATGTTGCAATATTCATAAGACTACATGTACTAATAAGCTGTAATTGAAATTATGGCATAATTACATAAGCTGAGTACAGATAATCAATCTTAAGACGAAATACATTTTCTAATTATTAACGTGACTAATGAGTCGAGAGTTAAGGCATTTTTTTCATCGATAAGATAGCTATCGAATAATAGTTATGTTTCACAAACCACAAAATACTTAAAGGGACTACGCAGCAGGCTCATTTCACTTAGATTATATTTCTTCCAGACGTATAACATTTATATTTAGGAGATATATGCCATATGCATGCACAAATCTTTCTGACACAAATATCCTGTTGCTGTTAACCTTGGTTTAATCCTTAAAGTTGATTCTCCGCATTATGTCTTTGATATAATTATATATCAATTTAGATAACACTATACTTTATAATACTGACAGCGAATTTAATTAAAAACGTGAAAACGCGACGACTTACATTATTGATGCTATTAAAAAGTACATATGCCTCAGTGCTACAAGAACAGTCCAGAACATTGTTTGAGCAAAATGTATATGACCCAAACACTTGTTAACATACACCTTAAAAGCGCACTGTGGTTTCCAGTTTTTAAAACATGCACACGGTATATATAGGTTTTTGCATTCTTGACATCCAACTATCTCTATGTATATATTGTTGTTCATTTTGGTTTACAATTTCGACATTTTTCTCTAACAGAGGGGACTTAATTTTATTCCAAGTTTACATAAAGTGTCAGTATATTCAGGTAAAATCAAATGAAGAAAGATCAGTGATAAAGTATTGTTTTTTTTCCGAGATAATTATAACAAACTTCACCAAAATATAGCAAAGAAACTATATGTGTCACACACACTATAAGCATTTGAAATATCATGATACATACGTTATGTCCAAGTTAAATACACAAGTGGCACAACACATCGATTAGGCATTGCCCATAAAGAGATTGTCGTGGTTTTATTTAGATGAATGTAAAGTTACGCGAACAAAGTAAAACTTAAAACCGAAGTTGTAAATGAATTAGCAATAAAACTTCAGAAGAGGAGAATGTAATTTAATAGTGGTTTAGTACAAAGAGATCCACAGTCGACACAAATGCACGTTAGACACATTCAATTTCACGGGGTGAACTTCTTAATCCCGATTGTACAAGGCTGTAAGATCGAATTAGGAACCAAAGCTACGAAAAATATGTTTAGTGCACTTTAGATTTATCGCGCATATTCAAGGACAGCAGGATAACAAATTAATCGGGTATGCGTATAATCATTAAATAAGTTCTAAGAACAGTCAATATAATAGTCAATAGAATATCTAATTTACTTGAGTCATGAACCAATGAAACGTCCAACGATCCATTGAATTCTACTTGTATTGATTTTCAGGTCCGTTTACATGTTTCATTGTACTGGATGTATTTGCCAAAGAGTGGTATGCGTGACCGAGCAGTTACACTTACCCTTACTTTGTGAGTTTGCGTCCCGATCGAGAACTTTCATGCAGGGGTTGAGGTCTTTACTTAGCGCCAATGATGTCATCCATACAGTCATTGACAAACAGGAACAGGTGGTGTATAAATTCAATCCCAAGATCGAATTAAATCAAGATCTTTCTCACTTTACTGAATTCCTAAACTGCAGAAAACACCACACATGTTCCCTTTCATAGCTAATGCCAGCTCTGGTTCTGGCAAAACCACTCACATATCTAAATTACTTCAGGAAGGAGCACTTTTGTTATATACAAAATCTTCAGAAGTCTTAGACATGTTTCGTACTTTGATTTTTCATTGTAATAGGGTTAACGCTTATGATTTTTCTACGTTGTTCACTTCTTTACCCTATGATTTAAAGTTATTGGTATTTTATGGGAACCAACTGTGCACCATTACTTGCAGATGTGTTTTATACTGCTTAGAGATTTCTAGTACTTTATCCTCTTCTAATTAAATCTACATTATAGAGGTTTTCAATTCAACGGCATGCTATCTTGGTGATATGCTTACTATATTATCCTTTCTTTACTCAAATGATCCATCTGATTTACCTTCCAGAGCTTACCCGTAATAAAGCAAATACCGGACCTTTAAATGCAGCATTTCTAGACATTGAAATGATAATCCAATGACAACATCTGTATTGAAAACAATGACAGAAGAGACAATTTCAACTTCAGTATTGTGAATTGTCCATACTTTGACGGTGATTGCACCTCATGGTACATTCTATGGTACTAACATACATATATCCCAACTTACAAAGTTTGCAAAAGTTTGTACGAAAGTAGAAGATTTTAAAGATAGAAACCAGTTTATTTCTTTTAGACTGTCACAGCAAGGCTTTCGATTTTACAAATTTCACAAGGAAGGTGTTTTCAAAGTTGTTTTACAACAATTGTTGTACTGTCCTGCTTGCCATTGACACTTTTATAGTCGAGTATTAGCATTGCTTTTCAATTACACGATGACCGGACAGATCCTTAAGACTACATGAAAACAGTGACTCAAAGCCATCGTTGGACAGTCACTGCTTGATTTTTTCTTTTCATCTCTCCTATAGGTGAGACAACTTGAGTAGTCTCCATGACCTTTGAGTTAAATTGCACAGTATGTATAACTTCGGGATTGTTTTCCCTGTCACATGTCAATAGCGGGTAAATCTTCGTAACTTAACTGATGTTGTTTAATTGTTTTCTAAAATGCGATGGTTTCCTTATCGTTTTTATTAATTTCACATTTAACCACATCAAACACAGGACGTCATTGCATTTTATGTTATGATGTCATTATAATGTTCATATTAAACGTCATAGCTTAATTGTTTTATTTCACAATACTTATATTTTGTAACTTTTAGGTTGCTGAGGCGTTTATCTAATGTACATAGTTAACGTATGCCGATAGTGTATATTACGAGTTGTTTTATTTGTATATATGTTCCTTATATCATGTTTAATTTCCCTATACAAGTGCTTGCTGTTAGTTGCCTAATATTTTTATTTACACTGCTGTTAGTTTAAAAGTAAAGCCTCCAGGAAGAGCCAGTTTGGAGCGCCATACAAACCATGTTTAAACACCCTACTCAGTCCATTTGCTGACTGACCTTTCCAAGGCGGTAACTGTTGGTTTATGTTTTTATGTGTGTGTTATTTCTCGTCTCTGTGTTGTTGTCACTTTTCTACTAACCAAGTTTGCCTTTATGAAGCGGAAGCTCACATTTAAATATGTAATGTAATTATCGCAGAAACTGTTCTTATTTTACCATTCTACCCAACCATTTGGCTTGGTTGTTCCTCCACTTGCAATTATCCGACCATCGTCTATATAACCGTAATTATGTATGTGCGATGTAACAAAATATTTGCACGCATATGACAATAATATAAAACATCAACCGATGACCATTGATCTATTAGCTGCTTTATAGAATGTGATTGCATGTGTTTAAACCAGATTAAAAAAATAACTCCGATACAGAATTGACGATTGAAAAACGGTATGAAAAAGAGCATGAAATAGCAAACCTTTTGAATGTTCTGTTTTTATGCAACAGAAAATCAATGTTTATAACATTACAAATCTTAAATCATTTTTGGAGCTACTTTTACGGGTTTTTTTTACGTTTTTACTTACGGTTAATGCGACTTTTAATGACAATAACGTGATTAATGCTACGTCGCTTGCTGACGTCGCGTTGCATTGTGACTCATTGCAAAGTTTAACAACGAAAACATTTTCTTTGTTGCAGTTTCCTTCTTTGGTTATGGTTTCTGTTTTACTACTAACATCTTAAATAACGAATCAATTTATTTTATTCATTATTTAATACCTTAATATCTTGTCGGGAACCTGCGAATGATGTTAGTGGCTTGGTATATTATCGCACAGACGGTACATGTAACTGTTAATTGCTTGATGGAAAATTTCGTGAATCAATTTGAAAAGAATACAGTTATACAATTTCATTCACCAGTTTTGCTAGAAAGTTTTTCGTAACACTGCATGTATTTGGGACAACGTCTAGGAACTGAAACATCGCTTTCAATTACACATTGTGTATATTAACTAACCAGGAGTTAACAACATGTCCAGACAAGTTAACTGCCAAGGTGACAATGCGTGTTTTTGTGCTCATGTGAAGTCAACATAGTGACTTTTCACACAGAAATGTGATTAAAAAGGTTAAGCGCGAATTGATTCCTACGACGTTTGTTCATGCCTAGTGTCACTATTTACTGATGTGGTCTAACTGTTAAATTACATATTCCAACATTGACCTACATAATATACAGCAAGGCAATTGCTATTGTGATTTTTGTTATTATAAGGCATTGATGTCTTTTTCATAAGATTTAAGTATAATGTCAATGTTTATTAAGTTGTCAAATTGCGTTTTTTTTTCTAGTAATATTACAGTATTGTCGATATAAAGCTTTTAATATATGTGTAGGATTATATCGGGGATACACAGGCATAATATAATTAAAGCCATTGTTGTTAGGGTGTAGTGTATGGGCTAGATTGGGGTAAATTTATCCAGAGACACATCCTATTTAAAGCGTAACTATATAATATATAAGTAATTACACATAGGCAAGTCTTAAGGAGCATTTCTATCCGTATTTTAAGTAAAAAAAAACAACAACAAAGAAGGCAATGCAGCGGTAAATTATTACTTAATATTCTTCGGGCAGTTAATAGTTCTATCCATAATCTCTTGATTACACGATTATTATCACTTCTTTTACATAGTTGATATCTCAGATTCCATTAAGCTTTATAGACCGCCAATACCTTCAAAGTAAATCATTCAGTAACACTCATTATCCACAATACCAAATTATTGGATCTATATTGATGCAATCGTATCAGTGTTTGATTCAATCTTTACACAATCTTAAGAAGATACATATTACTAATTGTTATAAAATGACGTTTTGACATTATTCACACCCGTTGAATATCAAAAGATCAAGCCTCAGCTTAGATTTGTACTTTTAAATATATAATAAATTGTTGGTTCACTCTAAACATTAATGATTTATTTCAAACATTTATTTGTTTAGGAACTGTTTTATTTCTCGTGTACATATTGTTGATACTTTGAATAACTAATTACAATTATGTTGCCTTGTTAATAACTGTATTTCTTTTCTGTGTAGCTCACGATGCTGGTGTTTAGTGTGTCATTTCGATGGAATATTTTATTTTTATTTACACTGATGTTGTTGTTGTTGTTTGCCTTTGGTAAAACCTGGCTGCTCCATTAATTAGGTTAAGGACGGTAACTTGTTCTTGATATCGACATTATTAACTTTGTGTCTATGTGTTTTTTATTATTCCTCCTTTCGTAGTAATATAAAACTTAAAGTTTTGTTTTCTTCAAGGCATGTGTTCTTCGCTGATCTGGAGAAAAACTGAATGGAGGTGCGAGATTGAATACCATAAAACCAGGTTTACGCGGCCCATGTCGGTCCTTTTGCCGACTACATGTGATGGGATTAATGTTTACAAGTTTTAGAGACCATAATTTAATGAATAAACAGAAAGCAAATCTCAATACGACTTACTGTTTAACGTAATGCTAATCAACTAATCCAGGAGCGAGTCATGTTTAAAGCATTGCTGTGTCAACAAATTGTTCACTCACACTTTTACAATGTAGTATGCATGCCTTGAATTTGACGCAAAATCATATTTGGGGCAATAACTCAGCAGAAATCCGTGAAATTGACGTTTTTATTATTAATGACTTTCTACGCGTCTCGATGCACACAGGTACATGTTTACTAGGTCAATATCGAAAAACATGTGAATATTACATAAAACTGACTGTAAAATTCACACGACTAATTCAATTAGCATGCGTCAGTTTGAATGCTTTATAAAACATGTTATATTTCATACTTGACATTTTACCGCTGTATTTACAGTTCAGCTTGAAATTGCATTGGCAATGAAACCTGATGATTTGTCACTAGCTGTTATGGATGGCTCCTAGCTTCTGAGCATTTGCTATCTCACTGAGTGCCTTGTCATGTCGCCATCGACATGTTTCTTCGCTAAAAGCAGTATGAGAAGATGAAGCAATGTGTTCTGGTATGGCCAAACTGTCATATACAGCCATTTGCAGATCCAACATCGATAGAGGTTTGCGCAGTTTTGTAGACAAAATTATTCGGATGGAAAATTTTAGATAAAAATCTGCTTGGCATGGGTCTGTCATCTCGCAATCTTTCTTTATTCCCCATTATAAGGTCCCTCGTTTGACATACTTCTACCAGTTCTCCGCTGTTCATGAGTTGCTTTTTACCCACATCTCTTGGGTATTAATGCCTAGTGATTATCTTCCAGTGCAAGCAGTCCCGAAAATATCCCGTTGCCTTAAGCTTGATCGACAGCTTAGGTTTTAACCACCCTCTTTCAGTTTTGGCGTTACCGCGTGGGTTCGAGTCCCGTTCGAGGTGAAGGACTTATTGTGATAAGGTCTTCCAGCTGACATGCGGTGCGCCTGTGGTTCTACCCAGACATGTGTATGGGGTCTTTCTCCACCAATAGCTGGACGTTGCTATACTTATCATAAATGATCGCTGCAATGTATTTCAATAACAAAACATTAGTAGTTTCCTGAGGCGTTTCAGCAGATTGGAGCAGAACTTGTATATGATTGTTGTATTACCTTCGAGCCTGGTTTAGATTGTGATCTTCAAAAACTCCTGGATTTCCTGTAGCATGGGCTCCGTATATACAAAATAACACAGATTTTATTATACTGCAATGTTCTTGTTTGTTGCCTCGTTTGAATAGGTATTTCTTAGATATGCTTTAGCCTCCTTGTGTGACATTGTGGCTGGTTTATGCGTTTTCCCGTTATTTATTTCCTTACTAAAGCCATACGGTTTTGAAATTAAGCTCCCCCTCTGGTGGTCTTTTCTCATCTGACTTTTCATATCCTTCCCGCTTCCCTCATTTTTCCATGCTAGGATATGAAAGCTGTTTTACACCAAGTTTCTGTAGATCAGATGCCATTGTGTACTGTCTCCCCAAAGGCAGTAATTCATTATGTAGTTCCTCTCTTCATTTGGCTTCGACATTTCTTTCTGTTTGAGATTTTCATATCACTAGATGTCGTAAAATGTATCGTTTCCGACATTATAACTATAAATAGATAAATACAAAATATACAGTAAAGTATCCTTTCAACACTGTCCGTGGCAAGCTACTCTAGAATCCTGTCAATTTCCTTTTCATACTGAACCCACTACCTGCTATTCATCGGTGGCCATTTGATACGCTTCAGTCTAGATTCGATTCTGTTTAAGCGGCTTCCTTCTCTGCTGTAGGCCTGAGTCGGTCTCCCTATTAGATTTGTAGATCCTCAGTACCGTGATGTCCTGATTGTGTTATGGCTGTCCTATGTCTCGCCAGATTGCTCATTGCAATATCCCGTTTTAGGCTAAGCTGACCCCCTTGCATTGCCTGATTGAAGTTGAGACCCATGCTATTTTTGCACATCATGCCGCAGATCTATTTAACTTTAATGTATTATGCTTAACACTTCTTTAAAATATCCATGTCTTAAAATAGCCGTGTCGTTTCCAGTGTATCCATTCTGATCGATCTTTCTTTCTGTACGAAAAGTATATTTGTATATTAGACAGCTTTACGGAGAAATATTAAAGGGCTGCATTATTATATTCTACGACTTCGAAGATCATTATGTATAATATATTATGTACTGCGGTTTAAGTGGATGATATTGCCTGGCGTAAATTCGAATGAATGGCATCAGTTCATCGTAATTTGGAGCCGCAGATTGACATCGATCAATTATCGAAGTTACTAGCAAATTCTTAATTTTCATCAACAGCTGAAACTCACATGTTTGAAAACAAAATCGAACTATACTGAAATCGCCTTTATCGTATATAAGTGTCGAGCTATTGAGTGTTCAGCTAAAGAGAAAACACGTTCCATAAAAATGTAGAATTTACCGCCAGTGCAACATCATATAACAAAAATCAACGCATCGATGTCAGAACCGAGTGCTGCAGTAGTCATTTAATTAATTGTTCATGTCTCGTTTCGTGAACGTTATGATGGCGATATGTTATATAAAATGTTTTTGTTTTTTCTCGATTTCATAAATAGGCCCATCCAAGCATGGTTTGCGTACTGTCCAATGCAGTTATTGTGGAAGGCAACCGATTGTTTAATTCAGTCTGTAACATCTGTGCGTCTAATTTAGATGCTTTTAGGAGTATTGTATTGGTTTTAATAAGTATCTTAACCATGTTCAGGTTTACATAACCAATATAATATACATGTACATATGCGATTATTATATACATTTTGAAAAATGTTTGACCAAAATTTGAAAATCGTTTTATAGTTATAGTTGTTTGCATGTAAGTGTCCTACGCTACTCTAAAATGCCAGATGTTGTTTTCTATATCGGATTTATGTATGGCTGCCAAAAGCGTTGAAAGTGAAATATTCTTTCTAAATATTCAAAATGTACATCGTTAACCAAGATTTACTTCTAAATATGTTTTCTTCATTTATTTAAGTGGGCAAAAATGAAAGGGTATTAGTGATTAACACTTACGACATTAACTTAAACTTTAACAAATAAAATAATGTGCACAGGATAATTACTTTGATAATCAGTATTTTAGCAGACCTTAAAGCTGAACAACTCTTGGACATCTATTCAGGATTATACTGTGTTTAATCCGTCGAAACATTCGACTAGGCATGTCTTCATGCCTTAAATCAGAATGGCGCTATTCTAGTTTAAACAGTGTCAATGTTTAATTGGTCTCTGAAAGCAGCTTTGAACACCCACACTAATAAATTAGGATCAACACTAAAATAAAACATACGTTATATGTAAGTAAAATTGGAATTTAAACGTGTTGTTGTGGCTTTGTTTTATATCTTATTAGAAAAATGACATATTTGCATCTTGCTAAAGGTAAAGACATTTTCTTTATATTCATATTACAATTTTCAGATCTGTTCATGCATTGCTTAAGTGAAGTTAATCTAAATTGATATTACATTTCTTTAGATACGCAACCTTTGTCAAGCCAAATTATGAACATATAAAACTGTAAATCTATGATTAATTTTAATTTTTCATTAAAATATCATAACAGTTACAGCATGGTTGCACAAAGTACGTGAAGTGCCAGGAAAAACACCCGATGGTCGGGGATCGGTGATGGTATTGACCAATCAAAAACGCAGTTTCACTGCAGCTGATCAAATAAATACACGCTCCCATCAGGGTTATGTTTCTCACTGAAATCAGAATAACGTACACAAACCACACACATACAAACACCACACACACACACACACACACACACACACACACACACACACACACACACACACACAAACACATGCACATGTACACGCACACACATGTGCAGGTAAACGCTCGCGCGTACCCACACATATCAACACAATAACACACACACACACACACACACACACCAATCCATGCACGCGCGCACAAACACAAACGCTCCCCTTAACACACACGCACACACAGAGTATTGGGATTCATCGGTCAAGTTGTCTCTGGTGTCATAGGCGATTGACATCATCAGTCCATTTGAAAAAAAGTGTTGCTCGTCCTTTAAGGAATTGCGTTGTATGATCAAAATTCTAGATTCTAGGAGACTCGGAGTCTCGTGCCATTCTATCATTACATTTCCTCTTTCATAAAATGTTTTTCGATTGAATTAACGGATATACTTTTATACGATCACAATTTTGTCCTACGTGCCATGTCTCCTGTCCTTCAGTGAAACTTTCACTTGTTTCATTTATCACCTACGGTTATCTCTGACAATTACGGGTAAATTGATAGTTTCTTTCATATAATGATGTACTAAGAAATGTTCAGCTTTCTTTCCTTGGTCGAATTTTAAAAACATCACTACAAACATGTACTAGCACGTTCCAACAGTTTCTACACGTTATTAATAAATTTGTTTAATCTTATTGCAGAAACACAGACTCTTAAATAAATCGCTAGAGACAACGTTTAGGCAAATAATATATGCTTGGATAAACATCATCTCCAGAAATGTATTTAGTATGTGCATACATATAACAACTAACGACCACAATTCTCTGACGATTATGCAATTCCCGCATATAAAGAAAATGGAGGTGTTCTTCTTCGTGAAAGCAGACGTGAAGTCTATTTTGTCAAATAAATATCATGTTACCATCAGTAAGGCGACATAAAAACAACTATTAATATTTTATCAGAGTCGGAATCATGCGACCTTGTGCCAAGTGTAAATACAAATTATGATGTTTGAAATAATGTAATGAGTTTACCATGTACGGAAACAGAATTGAAAAGGACATCCATTTGTATTTAACGTATAGATACCGGAGAATTACAAGAACGAGATGGGATGCAAAAGGAGGGCCAGTACAAATGTAAACTGTTTCTCTTTGATTAATATGGAGCCTGTGTATACATGTTTCATCTAAAAATGAGCTTATTTTGTGAAATTCCTGGAGAGTCATAGATTGCTGGTAGTCCTTATGATGAGGTGTGTTACCACGAAACTATTGTCAAACATCACCGATTTCCAAATATAACAATGATTCAAAGAAAGTACATGTTTTGACGTGTCGTTTTTTTCCAAAACAAGGGTCTATCATTTGATATTTACACTTCCGTATGACTGAAATACTTTAATGTCTTCCAAAACTATACCAGTTTAGAGGTTCTAAGCTATGGGTAGCGCTAGACTTCAAATGGCGTTATAAATCCTTGGGGAAATCATATCCTGGTACTTAAACAATACGGTATGGAGTGAGATTTCCTATATCAAATTGCTATATTCGTATAGAGGTATTTGTATCCACTTCCTTTCACAGACAGACGCCAACCTAACGATTAAAGCCTATCCCTGTCTCCAGTGCAAAATAGTCTTACGTATTGTATTATGTTGTGCGATACGACGATTAGTCACGCAGTTCAAATCCTGTAGCCGACCAATATCATCAAATATGTGCATTAATACGACTCTCCAGTTTAAACAAGATGATGTTGTCATGATAAAGTGCAATACTTATCGGTTAACCGAATGTATACCGTCGCCCAGAGCGCGGTAGAATAGAGCACTTGTGAAACGTGGTTCAAATGACATAACCAGCATAAAAAGATATATGACAAAATCCCAAGAGTATTGCAACATATACACAAATTTAAAAAGCACAGGACATATGCAAGCATCATGTAAAAATGACAAGAAATCCGTGATAAAGCATTTAACAAAAAGAGCAAACCCGACATTTACCGCATTGGAACGGTCAGTCGGAAATATGGGCCGACTGAGGTGCTTAAACCGGATTTACATACGCCTAACCTCGCACTCATTTGATGGGTTTCTCAAATGCAAGCAATGAAAAGAAAACCGATCCTTTTGAATAAAGCGACGGATTGCAAAGTAGTAGCCGCGGTTAAGTTGATCAAATAAGATTGGTTTATGACTCTAAGTATTCTGCCTGTGTCCACTTTATATGAAATGTGTTCTTTAAGAACTCTTATACCAAATTAATGTTGTTTAATAAGAAGACTTCTCTTTCTTTCGTGCATACAATGTGTAATTATTCAATTGAACCAGGCTTTATAGAATTTCTATTTTTGGAAGCATAATATGCTGAGATATGCCATTTGCGTCATAACTGATATGAGACATAAACCCGCCTAAGGCCAAGTTATAAGTATTTATTATTAATTCCAAACTGAAATGTTACTTATTAAGGCGCAACCCCACGAAGTACGGTTAAAGTATTAAATATTAACACAAATGATTATAGTCTACAAGTCGAAAATTAAATAACATTTACATTACCTGCTGATATACGTGTGATACACTAATTCGCAAAAGGGCATCAGTATTATTGTTTTGTTAAGTGTTAAATTAATGTATGTCCGTGTGTGAGCCTTTATAATAAACTGTGATACAAAAAGTACGACAGTGTATAATCAATGTAATTTCATAGTCTTACATTGTACACCAGTGGATCCTTATTAATAATAAAGAAAAACAGTAAGGCAGAATGAAAAGTCAACTGCCAAAACTGTTCGAAACACAGCATAGGCTAAACCCATCCAATTGCCATGGATGGTTGAAGCTGTTATCTTTTCCGATAATGGATCGCGATGATTAGCCGGTTGATTACGAACTGTTTCCTTTAGAATCCATATTGATATTGCACGACAATAAATGCCTCATTAATGCCATTCCTGAAACTGTTGTTTATCGACTTACAGTAATGAACGGATGCATGCGACTAGTTCGGTTTTGAGTCAAGCCAGACGTTATTCTGGACTAGTCTTATTTTATTATGACATGAACAATACTAGTGCATATTGGCAGAGTGTGCATTTCTACATGCAACATATATTTTTGTCCATATGTTTTCATTTTCCTTTTGCTCTGTTGATGTCGATGTCGTCATAATATATATGCCTATACAACAAGCCGAGAAAGAAATCCTGAAATAATGCTAAGATCTGATATCTTTGACTGCTAAATCGTTGACTTGACTTCATAATCGAAGCCCCAGATTCGCGCATTTACATGTATTTACCATCTCATGTACCCTATGAGTAATGTAACACATCTAACAATTTAAGCGAAGTACCTTATACATAAAACAAACTCATACATTTAATCTCTTTGAATTATCATTTTGTTCCCAATGTAAGGCATTAATACAGAAGGTCATTTTGGCTTTCAAGTTTTCTTTGATAACTGGCCCAACCGATAACAGGTTAGGTTACATTGGCAGAAAATATGAACACTAAAATTGCATGACAGCGGCATACATGTATTCCTGTTGTATTATTATTAAAGTTTGTTCATCTTTCCTGTTGTTGTTTTTTGTTTTTGTTATGATTATTTTTGTTTTGATTTTTATTGTTTATTTTTGCCATTGTGGAGATAATATCCGTCTACATTCAAGAACAGCTTAAAAGACATGTCTATGGTCAAACACAATGAAAACACATTCTGTTGGATTTCAAGAGACCTGTTTATATAATAATAAACTGAAGAATGGGTCAGAATTATACGCACTTTCACCGTTCACGCCATTTGTGGGTCTGACCCTACGACAATTATAACGCCGTGACAAGGACGATTCAACACATTGAACCCTATATATTCAGATGGTTACTATACAGAATATGAGACTGGTGTCTGTCTCTAAAACAAGACTGACGCGGTTGGCCGAGAGTCTGCAGTATACGATTAAATATTTGATGAAAAGAATATGCTCTGTTTACCTTTTGGCATGATCAGTGTTCTACTAAATGCAACGTATCGTTTATCTTAACGAAACAATTACTAAAGCCATTGTGTTAGGATCAGCAGAAGCTAATAAGCAAAGGTGCACACATGCACACGCATATACGTTAAGACAAGGGTGACACACACTCAGATATATGTTGCACATATGGAGAAACACCGACATTTACCAACTTCCGGAATATGTGGTCTCTTAAGCATTATTCTAACAATTTTGTCGAAATAAACGTTATTCTGTTATTGTTATTTTCTGCTTTGCAAACACTACAGAATACCTTGTAAGTTATGATGTATAAATTCGATGTGTAGAAATAGGATGTATCTCGAGATGAATCACCATCAAGTTATGTAAAAAAACTGTTGCTGATAACGTCTGTCTATCCTGTCATAGATTTAGAGATATCTAAATATCTGGATAAATGAAATGGAGATCTAACCTCCAAGAATTATTGCAAACAATTATCAAACATTTGTTTTGTGTACGGTTTGTTCTGGAGGGAAGATCAGATGGAGTAAAGAAATGTTGAACTTTGTAGGAACATGATCATGATAGCGTCACATTTTGAAGTGCTTCTGTAATATGGCTTTGGGTAAAAGGGGATGCATTTACATAAAGTCTTCAGCCAATGGTGCAATGGTGGTCTCAATAGAAATACAAATTGTACATGTCTAACTAAAGTTTAACATTTTGCGAAAAATGTATAAAGCATAGAACTTAAATCTTCAAAACATCCCTATAAATCTTTGGTGTAAAATATCGTCGATAAAACGGTATTTATTTCATTGCAGGCTAGGTATTGACGTTGCTTAAGAATACTGGAGTCTACAAGGGACGTAAGGTTTTTATCTACTGTACATATTGTACATATGTTGATAGTTTTAATTTTATTACTAGTTATTATGTATGTACATAAATTGATTATATCTGTTTTAACTCCCGATGCAGGTGCTTACTGTTAGTTGCTTTGACGGGATATATTTTTTATTTACACTGTTTGTTTGATAGAAAAACCATCAGGAAGTGCGAGGTTGGAGGGGTCCACAAATCAGGTTTAAGCACCCCAGTCGGGCCTTTTGCCGACTGATCGTTCCAGGGCGGTAACTGTTGTTCTTTCCTTTTGTGTGTTATGTCTCGTCTCTAAGTTTTTGTCACATTTACATTTGTCTTTATCTACAGGTAGATAAAAGTTGAAAATCTTTGAACATTTTGATAGGACCTTTTCTAATTTACCTATTTGTAGTCCTCGTGACATTTTTCGGTCAGGAGAAGGGGGTTAGTTTGCCTACGATTTTTCATAAACGATGTACTAATTGATCCTTGATAGAAAGTAAGAATGAAATGACTTGTTAATAATAAATTCCTGACAGCAGTAAGCTAGCAACATTGCTTTTCAATTATCTAGCCGCTTTTTGTGTGTTTAAAAGATACACGTTTCTCTCAGTCTAGAACGGGCAAAGTGCATTTCAAACTTTCTAATTTGTTATGCATTACTTTTCCTTCGGAAGGTATCGCAAAAATAATATTTTGATCAACGCATGTAAAATACATGACTTGTATTATGCATAAACTCGGTGATTAAAAGAGTGGTGACTTTTGTACATTGGCATTTACATTGCTTCTAAAGATACAAGCATGACATTAATCTAAACATCACTTGGTTCGTTATAGCACAGCTAATAAGGTGCTAAAAAGGGAAGATGTAAAGAAAAGCTGAACTTAGCCTTTTGGTGATGATAGAACACCAATATATACAGAGTAATGCGTTTCGTAAACAGGAAACAGAAATAGTGTCAAAGTCGAGGTGGAAATGTTATAATTTTAACACAGTTGCTATTTGAAATAACAATTATGTTAGAATATAGTCATTGGATAAATATTTTCTATATATGTAACTTTCGATTCTTGTCACCAAATCTCTGTGTGTGGTTAAGCAGCTACATGTATATGTAAGTTACTACTTATGACAAGTTTTTACTGTGATCTTACTTTTGAATAAAAGATACGAAATACTCTAACTCTTGTTTTTTGTTTTCTTCTTTATCTTCGATATTTTTATAAATATATCAAATCATTATTGCTACATTATTTGCGTACATGTCACTGTAACTAAATATGTTAAATAAGACTTTTAGGCACTTTTGACTCATTACCTTGTATTTGATCGTCTAACATGATAGTATATAAATGCATACATTGTATTTATATGATATTAAGCAAACATACAGCTGTGCTATAAACACATTATGTAGTTTACTAAATAATGGCAAAATATGTTTATAGATAAACTGAAGCATAAACCAATTTAAAAATTATAACGCCAACCATGTTTTATCAGAAAAATGGATGGGAAGTAGAACACTGGCACGTGGTATTTAATACCATGATAAAAGGAGCTTAAACAGTACTTTAATCATAGCCAGATTTTTATTATATAAATTCATCGTGTCGGACCTAGTAGCGCAATCGTTAGCGCGTCGGCTTCAACTACGGTAGGCAACCGGTTCGATCCCGAACCGCGACGTACCAAAGTCGTTAAAATTGTTGTGATATAACTCCCTTGCTTACATTTAAGCAAATATAAGGGTAGTTCCTTGGCGGCAGTAAGCTAACAACATTTCAACAGCTTCCTGGTTGGACCGGTGTCAGGATAATGTGACTGAGTGTGGTATCATGCCAGGTGTTCACGCCATGTTATACACAGTGAAGGCAGCACTATCTGCTTCAAGTGCACACAGTCTATAGATAACTGAAATACTGTAAGTGATAAAATAAACCAAAAAATAAACAAACTTTAACGTTGCTTTCTATCTGATTTTTTTACTTGCTTATAAGTTTAAATGTTATATTACGCACACTGTTTAGCATAAAATCCGATATGTCAGCTATATATTATCTATTAAATTTTCAATATATTAAAAATTATTTTCTTGACAACCTTTACAACGAAAATTCATAAATTCAGACATGTTTTGTGTCGTAAATTCTATCTGTACATACAATCTGTGTCCAAATTCTATCATATAATTTCCTTTATCGGACATTATACTTTGTTTTTTTTTTTATTTCAACTAAACTTGAACATGCAAACACAATTTTATATCTCCCCTTGTTATTTATTTCTATAATACAATTATATTATTTTTGACAAAGGTTTTATTTGCTTATCTGTTCAAATAATGGTTATACTTCTGCCGATGAATCGGCTTAAGCACCTTATTGGGGCCTTATGGTGATTGACGACACCTTATTGTTGATGATTCGTGGAATGTTTCGTGACTTTCATCTCATTGTTGGGTTCGCTTTTTTATTTGATAGTCACTGTGTATCTTTGTCTGGTTCTTATTTTAAACTCTCATGTCTACTTTGGTGTTAGATTGGGGCCTCACCATGACAACCTATTACATATCTCGTGTGTTTTACCTGTCCTTATTTGTGTCTTTGGAACATTAATTCAATAATTAATACAAAGAGCTTTAACAGAAGCATATTTATATAACATAATTTAACAACAGTTACCATAGATACAACTAACAAACAACCAGCGTACTCTATAACTAGTTTTTTTATCATTAGCGACTTAAATGATAATAATGTCTTACACATACACAATTAACAATTTTATGGTATGCCTTCATATAGAAAATGTTAAGTGTTCAACGTGAATCAAGTTCAGCAAAACCTCGTGTCTTGTTAATTATAAAAATAGCATGCATAGATATACCAGTAAAGTATGGAGATGGATGCGACAAAACGATCATGTAATTATAATTCAAGTTTTTAATTGTCAGACAGATACATAAAAATGAGTTTTACTCTTGTGCATACATAGGGAACTGCATTTCACATAAGAATATAAATACCCTTTACTGTGTCTGTACCAAAAGAAATATTTAAAAAGTATATACTAATACAGCATGTCTTTCTTTCTATATTTATAACCTTTTTACATTTAATTTACATGCAAAATTAATAATGTGAGTTTGTGGACTTATGGAATCATACACACCTAAGATAGTAATAGATCAATAAAAAGTACGTTCTTATCAGAAAGGTTTTGGCAAAATATCTTAGACTAACACACGTACTATTTAACATACACAATTAAAAAAAGAAAGAGAAACGAAAAATATGCACTTTTTTTACCTTTTCAAATTTTCAATAGCCATCCAAGCCTAATGGTTTGCTACTTGATACATGTAAGTATTGTTAAAAATTCTTTATTGTATGACAAAGTATGTTGACAATTTGTTGCAAGTAAGTTAAGTTGTTAAATCACAATACTAAAGCATCTACTTAACATAAGTCATCTTGGACTTGCACATTTAGCTAATAGTAAACTTGTAGGCAATTGAGTACATTAGCAGGTAAGGGTTGAATATATGGATACGTACATTTTGTAATATGTTGTGCTGTGAATATATCACCATTTCAGAAATATTTTTAATCTTAATTGTTCAAACAGTCAATATTGTTATCAATACAACAAAAGCAATGAGGTACACCTACGCTTCTCTATTTTAGAAATTATTGTATTTTCTCGCTAGTTACGACTTGTGTTAACCAAATTACATACAATCTCCTTGCAATTTACTTTATATAAAGGGCCCCAACATGCTCATAACGTACAAGATTACATATATCAACTGACAAAATTACAGATATTTATGACAAATCACAATCTGAAATCGCATGCGACATATGTGAAGCAAGTGGCATCGATAGAAAGACCGAAATACATGTATATTTAATGCTCACAGAGATTGGTAAGACTCGGCAGTGATTTATTGTTTTATAGAAAATTTGTAGAAAGTCGGCCAACATCACTGCATTGGACGTGAAACTCATAAAACCAGTTAATATTTCATAACTTGATCATCCCACGTAAAACCTTAAACGTGTCATATGGTGTCTATCTAATACAAAAAAAATAACTCAGTAAAAATACTGTCAATGATGATATTTCTTTATTTCTTTTATAGGCGACTCATATGCAAGAAGCCTAACTTATATATAACATTGTATGTAAGTATCACCTATTAAGGCTAAAAACAATGGTATTTTATCATAGTACGTAGATTATTGGTCTGAAGAGCGAAGTGTTAAGTTTGTTACCTGGCTAACTAACACAATCTAATGTAAAATAAAGACTAGTTGGCTTTCCCTACTTAGATTTGATTACTATTTGTTACCGTCAGGTAAGCTAACCTTTCATGCCGGTATATCCATGATACCTATGAACTAACATTAAGGATATGTCATCTAAATACGTAGAATGCACATTTGGATTTAGAACGGAAACGACACTATTAGCTACAAGCGTGAAAAAAAAGACCAATTAGGGTCTTCTACATTTGCATATATAAGTAGCATTGGACTGTTGAGTTTTGCATGTTGATAGGCACTTTAATTAAATGAGCAGTTCAGTTGATCTGTTTTGTCTCTACTTTAGTACATGCAATTTAAACATGTGGAGCTGAGAATAGAATTATATTGTCCATATCAATGGACTTTTAAAGAAATGACATAGTTTCTTATTACAAAATGAAAGACCAATTGGATTATAATGAAACAAGTCAAGATGCATTATTTTATATTCGTTGCATACAGTACAAATATTTTATTAAAAGAAAACTATTATTTTAGCATGCATTTAATCTATTAGTGAAGATAATTGAAGTTTAGTTTTAAATGACGATTACGATTACGTGGTTGACTTTGCACAGCATAATCGAAGTGAAAATGTTTTTAGATGGACTAACAGAATCGTATCCAAATTTTGACAATTGAGATACATTTTTAATACTTTACGTAACGACGGAATATGTATTATTTCTTTCGACAGGAGGATACTATAGTATGCCTCTTTGTACTCACACAGATTGAGAAAAAAGATAAGTTTCCAAGGAATTCAAATGAATTTAAAAAGAATTGCTATTTATAATTTTAAACGTCGCTATGTAATTCAATATAAGACAATACGAATAATTCAGAAACATTATCATGCAAGCTCATGCAATGTGATATATGAATTGTGATATCTAAAAACGGTAGTGAATATAATTATTTGAAAGTAGCATATGACAAATCTATAAGAATCGACAAGGTATGATAACATATATTTTAGTCGGTAAAATAGCAACAAATGACATAGTCTCTAAATGAACTTTCAAAGCCGACTATTGCGGTTTGTGGGTTAAACTATGCTAAGCCACTAATGCTTTAAATGTTTCAAATATTTAAAAGAAATTACAACTACATTCCACAACGCTTTGTATACATGTACAAGTACAAGTAAGTGTATTCATATTAAGACTGACCGTAGAGCAATATTTATGCTTAAATATCTTAACAGTAAACAATATGAGCACATAAACAGCTTTCATTACATGATTCACATTGTTATTGACGCCATAATAATACTGATCGATCGTGTCATACCACTATTTCACCAAGTATTGTCGCTAAGATTTCGTTATTTCTTATAAAACTATGTGTGCAGGTCGCCGGTGGCGTAGAATTTGGGTCGCCGATTTGTAACTCCTCTGACTGCTTAGCCTCTAATTGGTAGGTTCGAGTCCCATTTAGGGCTAAGGACTTAATGTGGGAAGGACTTCCAGCTGACTTGCGGTGCGCCGATTGTCCTACCTGGACATGTGTCTGGGCTTTTCCTCCACCCGAAAGCTGGACGTTGCTATACGGATCCTAAATGGTCGCTGCAATGAATGTCAAAAGCAAAAACAAAAACAAACTATGTGATGAAAAGAATCTCACACTCGTCAGATAAATGAAATTAAGCTCTTACTAGGCTCACTTACTGTAACTTTTCCTTAACTAGTTTTATAAATATTGGCATTAAATGACAACTCGTGTCAGATCCTCTATGTAGTCAGTTGTAGCAAACATAAAAGCCTAAACATGCAATGAATTTTCCCATTTTAATAACATCTCAGTTTTAAACGTACATAACCCTGCATGCTGTCTAGCAGGAAGTGAATTTCACAAGGCTAGACAATTAAACTTGAAAGAGTTTTATCAATAAGTTATATTTGTTTTTACGGTTTGGTACATGGACAATGCTAGAATATCTAATAATCTTTTAGTGTTTGCTTACTATCATATCTTGAAATTTTAAGAAGGAGCCATTTTTATATAGATTTCTTGACAATAGTCTTTGATCCTTATCGTTAAAGAAGGGGGGATTTTTTTCAAAGAAACTGCAGTCAAGACTATTTCGTATAAACTCGTTTTGTTTTCCTCTCTATTACAAACATTTTATAACAATATATTTTCTCTTTTGAATTAACAGTGATTATCCCCGAATTTATCTTAAAACTTATCAATAGTTGCAATTACTGGAAAGTTATAGATTGTTGTTAACTGCATTGCACGAAGTTAACAAATGGCAAATTACCAAATCGAAAAGTTACGAAAAGAATGTTTAAGCGTCTTGTTTTACTAATGAAAGATTATCGTTATTATTCATGTACATGTAAGTGGTAATTCCAATACTAATTAAGTTATCAACGAGTTCACCTAACGCGACTAGTGGTGTTCTTCTCTTGTATCTTCAACCACGAACAACTTCAAAGGTTCTAAGCTTTGTGTAAATATATAGACTTATAAGACATCGCTAGATTTCAAACGACGTTATTGATCCGAAAGAAATGGTTTATACTAAAGCAATAAAATTGTATTTCTATAAATATATATCATAATGCTATACACAAGATTTTTCTATTAAAGTATTGTTGCAGCGAATGTAAACCCGATTGTGACCTATAAAAGATTGTCCCAAAATATTGCTGACACAAAAGTAAATGGCAATTTTTGATTACAATTATTGTAATTGGCGTAATATACCTGCTCACAAGAACTGATTTTAAAAGATTTATTTAGTCAAGATGCATGATCCCAATATCACTTCGTGTGATTTATGAATGATATCTACTTCAAATGTTAATGCAAAACAATAAAACTTCATAAATATGATCTAAGCTAGAAATACTGGTATAGTAAAAGGAAAAGGGGTGATGTATTTACATGTAGGCGACGGTTTATTAGATATTTTGTTCTTAAATCACGCAGACATGTTCCATAGACAGATCATTAAAAGTATTACAAAATTGTATTTGATTTATTTCTGTTTTGGAACAAATGATGAAAAAAGTCAACACTTCTTTCGCAAACCCTGTGTCTTGTGTTCAAGCACTGCTGCATTGCGCTGTTAACATACCCCAGCTCCATACACCCTCCCACCCCAAAGCCCACTCCTCGCAGTAAGTCATAAACGCGATGATAATGTAGTTCTTCTGAATCATCACAAGTAGATATATCGTTAAGGATTTCTTTTTTTCTAAGAATCATCCCTAAGATCCCTAAAACATAAGCGCTGAAAACAGTTAGTGCTTGTAGACTCAATACAAATGCTTAGTGAAAATCATGTATTGCCTTAAAAAGTATTATCTCTTTGCATGTATCAACTTGTTTGCAAATGGATATTTCAGTTTTTAACAGGATTCGTTTGATAGCTGGGTTCTTTTAAATAACTTTCACAAGGCAGGAAAGAGTTCGCGTAGAAAAGAAGATATTGGTTTATAAACAAGATCATAACCAAATAGTCACTTCGAATGGTTGAATCTGACAGCCTCTGACAGTGGTAGTATTATTCAATGTTGACCTTTTGATGAAGTCCAGAATGATATTGATGTGACACATGGATCAAAATAATACGACTAGCGTTTGTTTGCTAGAAAAAAGACAAAAACAGTTTTTTCTTTAGCAGTGTGATATAACGTCTGCGGTAAGGGCAAGTTGCGTATCTCAAGACAAATTAATTATTATTTTTTATTCATAAGAAATTTCTCACTTAGGAAAGAAGAAAGTGTTTTGAAGCGGATTTTGCAATTCTAGCCTTTTTGATCCTCATATCGTAAGGAAAAAAAAATAATTGTTAACATGCAATCAGTCTTAGTACTTTACCTTGTGTGTTGTTTAATCATTCACCTGACAAAATAATTGATGTACCAGGTCTGCTACAAAGTATCTACTGCAAATACCTACTTATGATATAATAAAAATGCAGCCTAGGTGGAATGTGCTTTACTAAAAAAACACAACAGTATCTTATCAGTTCGAGTGCTGTTTTTTTTTCAATATGCAAAGCCTTATCGTAAAGATAGATCGATTTATGCAGTTTTATGAAGCGTATAAAACGGTGAAAAGGTGTGTTTTTAATGCTAAAAGTACATGTAAATGATGTATTTTCATACACGACAGTCTTTATGTCTTTATTTGCAAATAATGAAAACACTTCAAAAATTTTATAAAATTACAGACTCAAGATGAAAAGTCCACGTTTCCGTCAGTAAATCAATAGGTAACATTTAGGCAAAGTGAAAATGGAGAGTTGCACCGATTAAATCGGTGTGTTTATTTAACCTGCCATTGTCGTTACATACTGTTTCTTTATCGTGTTCAATGTTGTTGTTTTCGATACAATCTTTGTCTAGAGGTAGTTTAGTTTAAATATCTGTGGTAATTTTTATAATGTGATATTTCTTATCGGACCTTTGGTTATTGGCCTAATCAATTGGAAAACAAGCAGTTTCAATAATGTGCACAATACTTACATTATCCATGCGCTTATACTAGAATCAAGCGACATATAGGTCGGACACAGTGTATCTTTTACGTCGATTTTCATTAGTGACATTGTATCAATCTGTAAATAATGTATGTATAAAATGTTTGTTGTATTGCCATAGCATACGACAAAAAATAAATGGTATTACAATATATATTCAAAATATATTCACTTCCAATCAAATGTAAGAATAATATCCAAACTGTGACAAGACATTATATAAATTAGAGATAACCAAACATTTACCGCCTCGGAACTGACAATCGGCAAAAGGGCCAAGTTCAGTGCTTAAGTCGGTTTTACAGAGTTCTAGCCTTGCACTTCCTGAAAGGTTGCTGAATGCAAGCAGTACAAGTTATACTGATCTATTTACATGTTAATCAAAACTGTTATTCCTATAGCTTAGCTTCGACGCCATTAATTAGAAAATAGTGAGGTAAATAAAAGTGTTGTTCCCATTATATTTTGGTGAGGTGATAACTTTTGTTTCTATACGAAAAACTGCTCAAAACCCTTGATCTTAAACGAAAATAAATAGTTGAATCAATGACAGAATTACCACAGAAGAAGTATAAATGATTGTAGCATCCTATTTCTTTGAAGCTAGAACTAACATTCAAAAGTCCAATATACGTCAAAGGAAACACGCGTCACAATAATCACAGGATGAATTAAAGGACATATATTAATAAGAAACAAAGTTAACCAATTTTTACGCGAACCTCACAAAATACGCTTCGAGCTATTACATACTTATTTGTTAAGCATTTGCATAGGTTTTGTAGCTTAATTCAGATACATACTAAATTCATTGTTCGGAATAAAGTACTTCTTGCTGTTGATTTGTTTTGCTCCTAACATTCAATTTTATGGCATAAAGTCCTACTTACGTAGTGCTTACACGGCAAGCCGTACTGTGAAGCAGACGTAGCTATTGACGTCGATATGAATATGCAAAATAGACAAACCGAGAATAATGTGCATTAACCTTCGATATTAATAAATTTTAGTAGCATTAGTCTGGAAAGAAAGAAACAATTATTTAGATTTAGAGTAACAAACTGTTGTAAGTCATTTCAAAGTTTCACCACATACAGTCACCATGTGCCAACGTAAACAGCGAGAAAGTCCTGAGTATTTCAACAGAACTTAAAAAGGCGATAAGACACATGTATAAATTACCGGTAAATGCAAAAGTGGCAAAACAATTAGACAAGCGTCATGGAACATAACTCAAACAGATAACCAGCAGTTGCCGCCTTCTAACTATTGTAAGAATCACGATATGGGGATAGCAATCTTGTTATCTGAGTCTTTGTGAAGAGTGAACATTGTTCTACATAGAATATTAGATGATTACGTTCTTTTGTAACGCCATTTTGTTTTTCACAGCGGGTCAGTAATAAGCGGCTTTTGCATGTTTTCTGACTTGCCGATCGTTCACCACACCTTCCGAAAAAAACTAATGCTGCTAGATTAGAGATCAATCAAGAACAGTATCGTCTTTGCAGTTTACGTTCTCATATGAATATTAGTCAAGACATGTCATTTCTTCATATGTAAATTAAAGCCTCACCATATTGTAAAATATATTTTATATTTTATGAAAGAATCTAGATAGTAGTACTAACAATTATTACGGGAAACAATTATGATACCTTAATTAAATAATTAAGGTGTTTGATAGTGAAAGCCGCTTGCAAACACAGTTGTGATAAACTATGTTCAGTCTCTGGAAGGCGTTCTCTATTTGAAGTTACACTACAAAATAGCCAGGTAAAATGGAACCATCAACAAGGTAAAACAAACACAAATGGAGCATTTCGTTTATATGAAATGTGAAATATGTCAGTTAGAGCATTGTTTTAAAATGCTGAGTTTTAAAAGAAACTATTAGAACAATCAATACGTTGCATTACACATTTCCACAGAACATTGTATACACATATAACGTTTTAAAAAGTGTCATATTTTAATGTTCATAAATGACTCCATTTTCGTTCAATCTATCATAAATCTTGTCAAAACATATTTTCAAATTCATATACATGTAAGCATTTAATCATTACCCAGACTTGCATAAAATGTGTCCTTTTTTCATGGCTTGTAACAAAAAATACTGTGAGATCTGTTTAACTTTCTACCATAAAATAAAATTCATCATTTAAATACATAAATCTTCAAAAATAACGTAAAAAAATACATCTTAAAGAAGATACGTTGCGTTTTAATTTATTGTATAACATAAAAGTCTGTGATTCAGGTCAAAAATCAAGTGTTTTATCGTCGTTTCAAGGTCTTTTTATGAAATATGTATCAACATATCTAAACGTACGGACGTCAAAAAGAAAGACATGACAGTGCTATAACTAACTAATACGATATTAAAAGTTTAATGATGCTTTAACGGTGTGAAGTACTTCAACTTCAGGTCAAAATTCGATTGTACATTTTACAAACTATGCACGTACTACATTTCCTTTAAAGATCTTAGTAAAATTTTAGCGCATAGGCAGGTAATTACACGAAAACACAAAGAAAAGTTGTTTAAACTGCATTAATTTGAAAATGCCTATCAATTGTATAAAAACGATAAGTATATGAACACAAAATTACTCAATTCAAATATATAGCTTTTTTATGAAAATTGAGCGACGGTGTATCAATAGCCAGTCATAATTAGACAATGTTATTCGCGAACTCGTCGTTACTCCCTATTGTTAAGAATTGTCGTTTACGTTTATCTCTATTAAGTACAGCCCAGCTACTATACCACATCACGTCACAATTAAATTAAGTGCAATAAAGATGGCGATGATAAACAATAGTTATAGTATTTCAGCACCATTTTACTCTTAATCGTATTCTGAGCGCGATTAAAACTCTTTACAGGCATTTGAAATTATTTTAGACAATAAAATACAAGTGGCTCATTCACTACATATGACATACCTGTGTACCGTAACATCACTACACGTTTCTTTTTAGAAGGTTTTGCTGGAATACTGCGTTCTACCAGCATTCAAAAGTTGGTAAACTGCAAAAAGATCGAAACCACTGAACGGTTGAATACAATGATGAACATTTTAGCAAATTAATTGAAGTTATTATAGCGAAAGAGATGTACCTTATTTAATTCACAGATTACTACAGATCTTACAATATTGATGATTATGCCGTATGCGGATGCATAAATTAGGATAGTAAGACAAGGTGCTGGTTACCACGGATATTAAAATTTAAACTACCACTAGATAAAGGCATACAGAAATGTCAAAGTGACATTATATTACACATACGAAGAAAGCAGTTACCCCGCTCAGACCTCGCATTTACTGAAGGCACTTCTCTCAGGCAGTGTGAATAAAACAATCCGTCAAAGTATGACAGTGACAACTAGCAGCAAGCACGTATATCGGAAGTTAAAATTGAAAAACATTGTATATTCAAACAAATGACTCCACTTACGATGAACTATCCACATATGTACAGTATGTACATGAGATAAACTTAAAAGTTCAAAACGAGAGAGTTGTCTTAAAAACCTAGCCCAATTTATGGCGTATAACCATAAAATTTTATAACTTCATGCGATCAAAATGCGCAGAACTAAAAAGTGTTGTATATTTTAATACAAATTCATACATTTACTTAAACAGCACGAACCTCCTAGTCGGGTTTCATTAAGTTGTATGGTATTCATAAACCATCATGTTATACGTGATGCGTATGATTATTAAATGTCATTTCCATTCTGTCTTTGAATGTCAAGGCAACAACGAGTCGGTAGCAATAAATCGAAGCTCTCATTTCGTCATATACAGCGACACTCTTCTTCAATCAACATCCAGTAAAGGAAGAACTACTGCTTTACAGAATAAAACTGGCATCATCAACATTGTTAATACATTTTCGTAACATTTGAAATTGTACTTATTTCTAATACAATACATTTTGTAATCCGTCAGAAACACTAATGTTACTATGTAAGATGTCCAGTTTCTCTTAGCTGAAAATAGGTTTACCAGCTCAAAAACATTCAACAAGTTTGCAAAGTTATGTGGTATAAGTACCATTTTATTTTGTTATATCGTGTTGTGGTTCAATATTTCCTTAAAAGAAGACAATATTTATATTTTGCCAGACTGCTGTAACTCATTTAACTTCCTTAATTTCAAAACCAAAAGGCTTCCCAACGGACTGGAATGTTGAAATAAAGACAACTTCAAACGATGCAGGAGACGTTACCAGATCCTATTTAATCTGTTCTTGTCCAATATTTTATTCCATCAGACGAAAGGAATGCAATAATGCAGCAACGTTATGTTGCTTTTGCATTTTTCAGACCAAAGATTCACTGACGTTGTTGTCACGAACTGACTGAGAGTATGATATTTTGTTCTTATTGTTACATGTACATGCATATCTGCGTCAGCCAGTATTAATGCCGTGCTTTAATCGTCCGTATTTTGGGATTGATTTTTTAATTGACAAATTCAGTTATGAGCAACTTTGCAAAGTAACAGTTTTGTTAATACAAATGTACTATCATACAAGGGGGCGGTGGGAATAGGGGCTGGGAAATATAAACGTAATGTCCATTTTAGCTTGGATATATATATGTTTCAGCAATTTCTAAGTGCATTATGTATAACTCCCTTTCGTTAACGTAAATCAGGCAAAATACTTAGGAGGTTCAAAGCGTTGTTTTGCAATTGGCTGTCTTTTGAAAGGTCTAAAAGCTTAAAGTTCGCCACATGTGCGTGTACCATGTAGGCATGCTTTCTTTGATTTTGTTTGTGACGTACATGTATTAGATGTTTAAAATATCAAACCGTAGGTACCGTCCAACATCAATGAAAGGGCAATATAGTAAAGGTACGAGCATCTTAATAAGAAAATGTATGTTTTACTTATGTTACGTATATTCTAAATTATATACAACCAACATTCTATGAGCTGATCATTTGTGGAATAGTAATGTTTTGCTTTGTCTGACGGTATGTGAATAATAAATGGAACGGGACAATACATACAAAATGGGATCATCTAAAGGTAAAATCTCCTAACATATTTGGAGTTGTAATGGTTTGCAAAAGTCAAACCTCTAAAACATATTGGAGTCATTTTAGGAAATGTTCTTAAAACTAATATTAATGCGTATATGGACATTCTATTCTGAACAATGTATTACTTATGTGTTTCTAATTTATTTCAATGGCAACATCTTCAAGAATGACGTGTTGCGAGAATTGCAAATCAGCAACACGCTTTATAAAAGCCGCTAATTACTTACCCGCTGCGTAATAAAACGGCGTTACAAAGAGAACCGAGTTTAGCTGATATATATAAATGACTCCTAGCAAGGCAAGAATGTTGCTATAAGATAAAATAATTGGAATCAGTATGGTTTCTTACGTAGTATACAAAGATACAGAGTAACATTGCAAAATCACGAAAATAGATTAAAATTCACATAAATGAGACGATTTACATATCTTTATTTATAGATGTTAAAAGGTATTGAGAAGATAATATGTAAACAATGCGTGCACCCCCATATTGTTGAAAAATATCCATTTTGCACGCTATCATTTAGCTGATGATATCAGGCTTGGCATTATAATAAAGTTTTCAAAGGCAGATTTTAACAAATAAGCTCTTCCATCTTAGCAAGTTAAATGTTTATGTAACCTGAACACGGATATATATTTAGAGATAAATATGCCTAAAGTGCATACACAGTTCTAATGAACAACAATAGTGTGCAGCACTTGTGAACACACCCAATTTTGTCACTGTCAGCTATGAACTAGGCTCAGTCGGTAAACACGTTAGACATTTTCTTTGTGACACAGAAATTATCTATCTAAATTCCATTGAAACTTGTTTATTACAAAACTAATTAAAACAGTTTTATCGTTTATTACTTAACAAAAATGGCATATTTACCTTATCCACCTTATCTGGTAAATATACAGGTAATAACAGTATTCCGTAGACCCAAATGAATGAAGACATGTACATGTTTTTTCATAGATTCAGGCAATCCAGCTACAGTAAAAGGTCTATGAACAAGGTTACAAGCTGCAAAGTCTTTACAATTATTTACAATACAAATGAACTTGCTTCATATATAGCGCTTTGTAGTTTTACAAAATAGACGGCAACGCTGGTTGCGATTATTCAGAGCTTTTTTCTGCATTTTCTGACGGTTTTTTGCATAATAGAATTATGTTCTATGTCTTTAATTCTATTGCGCTTACATGTAATTACTTTTTACACTAAAATATATATAAAAAAACATATTTTATTGCAAATTTGTAAAATATATCTTTGTTTCAAATGACGACACTACTTTTTTCATATATGATATCATGACTTAAATATGTAACATTTTTTATCATTTTTCCTTAAGATAAGCCGCCATGTGGACAATTCTAATTTAACTTGCTATACTTTCTTTATTTTTTATACATTGAAAACTGATATTTTGCCTAATGCGAATGATTGATTTTGGTTGTCGTACTTGGACGGGGTAATTTTATGTTTTAAACAATAATTGTCTTTGAGAAATCCAAATGTACAGTTACAGCACTCCAATAACCCTTTCCGGAATTAGTAGCGTAATTGGTAGAGCCCAAGCTCCACATACGACAGGCCCTGGGTTCGATCTGGGACCGCGACATACCAATGTCGTTTCACGTGGTAGTAACATTGCTCCCCGGCTAACGCTCAGCTCAATATTTGACTGTGATTGGGTGTAGCATCATGTCAGGTGTCAACGCCGTGAAGTTCACAGTGAATGCAGCATATATGTTCTTCAACTGGACACTGTCTCCAATAATATGAAATGCTGATGGAGGGACGATAAATCCAACAAACATCCTAAACCTGTTTTCATCATCCAGAGCATTGTTTTACCAAACGACCATTTTAGACCAAATAATGATGTTTCTATCTCGATTGCAGTAAATGTAAGTAATGTCATGACTCAGTGATTTTGTAGATTCAATTTATCGCTTTCACAGTGGTCTAGTGCTACATGTAGCTCGAAACTTAATTCATGTTTTTATTCTCATGGGATCTTATTTTATACCTCACATAGTTTTGCTTCTATTATAATTATTACTCACCCAACGGCTCATTATTATCAATGTAGACCGATGCGGAATCGCTGTTCTGTAATCGGTTTTACCGGAAAAATATTTTTTAATAGACCGGGTCTATCGACTTTCATGATTAGTAGAAAAAATACGCACCGTGTGAGTTGTAAAATACGTAATAAAAGGTTCTTATAAACAGTAAAGATTTGTTAATGCAATGAATCTTGTCAATACAATAATGCGCTTTGGCCCATATTACTCGGTCGACTGACTAATCAGTTCATATAATGCCGTAGGACCCTTAGTGGTGTGTACTATTTCTTATATATTCTATGGGAAATTCGTGCACGTGTTTAATTATAATAAATTTAAGTTTCTCAGTGTACAGCAAGGCGGGTCATAATGGATTTCCAGCAAAGAAATGCTTACTCAATCATCGTCGGTCAAATATACGTGGAGTATATTGTTAATAAATTGCTTTTTTGGGAGGGGGGATTTGGGGAGGGGGGGGGTAAATTAAGCAGTAAAACATTTGTTTATGAGATCAGGTAGCATATTTCCGTCTCCCGAGAGGAAAAAGGATGACGATTTTTAACATTTATTAAGGTGCTCTCTGGAAAGCCATAGAAAACATGATACATTGCATAATATTAATGCTCTTTCACACAAGCAAAGAATAAATGTATTTGTTATGCATTTTTGCTAGTTTGTGGCAAGTAACTAATGAAATAAGAGCTTAGATAGTTTTCTTATATTATCACATTTATCAGTGCTTAGTAGTCCCGCATACCACGGCAAGAGATACTAATCACGTATTTTGTTATACTTTGGACAATCTAAAAATATATGGTACTCGCATTCAATAACATTAATACTATTTTGTAAACAAAACTCACATAATAGACTATTTAAATGTATACCCATATGTCTACCTTACTCGATTCTTAGCTTTTAGTTTAAATCTAAACTTTGATAAAACTTTTTTGTATTTTAAAGGCATGTCCAAATTTAGATATCGTTCGGTGTTCATTACTGTCGTAAAATACTGATATCGATAACATCTACCTTAACTGCTTACAAAAAAGTGCCAATTTTGTGAATATATTTCCCTAAGTCTCTGTTGAAATTGTGCAATACATATATTTTTATCTCGAGTTCATTGCACAATCCAAACATAGCCAAACCCTACTGTAAATGACAGTTGTTTCATCTTTGTTGTCTAGCAAGTGCGCTCCACATCATTTAGTCGTTTCAGCATGTCATATCAATGTTTAAATGTACGGTATCTGTTGACCTCCATATGCAATATACGATGTCCAATGCAATATCTTGATATCAAGTATGTTTATTGTACTTGTAAATGCAATTGTCAATTTCCTTCACCATGCTTTATTTTTTTATAAAATAAGAATTTAAAAAAACATCAATACCCCCATCATGACAGTATTGACTTTGCAGTTGATTTATAGTGTCTGTAAATGACAAGTATGTTTCATAAGTGAAATTGTTAATATCTACTTAATGTGGTAAACAAGTGGTTTGCATTCACTTCACTTGGTAATTTTTCAACAGCCTACTATGACAGTGGTACTTTTCTGAAATTAAATATGTTTTTTTCTTTCTCTTCACTTTCAATTACGTTCACTCCTAACTACGAACGACTGCAATACATGCCATACATGCCATACATAAAGGAAGCCTTAAGAAGCCTCCTATGTTTATAAAGAAATAAAATATGTATTTCGATTATACGTATTGAATATTGCGTCTGTATGAAAGAAAACAGTGAAACACACAATGAATAAAACGGACATGTCATACAAGATGTTTTATGTAACGGATGCTGAACAATCGAGTATTCCTTCAATACAATGTTAATTGCTACATGCACTTCCTGGCAACTGTGCATATGGTTTACGCAGACCAGTTGTCATCGACATATATTGCTTAAATTAATATTACTTTCATAGTTTGACCATGCACACAGTCAAACAAAAATTTCATTGGAAAATTAACCTATCGGACAGGACTGGCACAATGGACATTTATTTATAGCTGTCACTTCTTACATCTGTTTGTTAAGTCAAAGGTAATTTAAATGTGAAGCAGGCATGTGTTGAAAACGTTCATCCTTATATTTCTAATGAAAGGACAGCATCCACTTGACCTAAACACAAACTGTATAACACTGATAAATAAGCCACACATCCTTGACCAAAATCAAATATTAAATCAAAACAATTGTATGTTCTCTTTCATTCGATTTTGGGCATTTTGATGTGTGTACACATTTGATAAACGGAATTATACTTGTTTGAATTGATATGACTGTATGTTTATGTGTCTGCCTGTCAGTCTGTCTTCCGTAATTATGTTGTCTGTTTCTATCATGTATGTATAATTTAGTATATGTACATATTCTTTCTCTTGTGTGTCACCTCTTAATGCTGCTTGTCAGTGCTTGTTTGTATTTTATCTGACAGTCGATCACGTGTATGTCTAAACGAGCAATTATAGCAACGACTTGTGAGCTACAGATGTATCCGCATGAAGATGTATCAACATGATGTGTTTTGCCTACTTTTGCGCTTGAATTATAACAACATCAGAATGAACTGCAGGCGCTGAGGACAGCAATGGTTCACAGTAAAGTTTGTGTTATGTCAATGGACTGGCGCGACAAAAAATAAATGGAATTTTAATACAAAAGCAACGTTATAAAAGGTTGTGGTATTCTTCGTGGATTTTCCTCTTATGAAACGCACCCCCAACCTTTCTAAGATTGTGTCAGTTACTGCCCCCTATGAGAAGATTTGGCACTTCTAAGAACGAAAATTATATTTCCCGACGTAAATCATTTTTGACAAAAGCTTGCACACTTTGTCGTAATAAAGAACGAAGTCGGCAGTAAAGCGATTTTTGTTGCACATAACCAGGTTGCTATTGCGATACTATCAGATAAAATTATATTATTTTTGAAACTTATCTGTTCATTCGCAGACAGTTAATGTTTACGTATTGGCGCTAGATTACATGCATTACATTCCAGCAAGCGAACTTTGTTAGTCAAAATTTTATGAACATCCTCTCAATGAATGTTAAAAGCGTTTTCGGGAGTACATGTAGTAACTGAGCATTTCCCGTTTGTTTCTGATATTTTCACTAGGATACGCCAATTGACAAGCAGTAGCATGGTGTTCGGATAGACTCGAGAATTCTCCATATAAAGCATTTAAACAGTTTTAACAATGACTATATTAAAACGGAGAAGATCTGGAGGTTTTTGTAATGAAAATTCCAAGAGATTAAAAAAAATGTCCACAATTATGTGCATTGACTTGCAAATGTCAGCCGCTGAAGCAGCTGGCCATGGTGACAAATGTGCCCGAAGACAACATTCAGTCCCACATGATATATTCATCAACATTCTTATATATCTTCTTCAAATAAATATCTGTTATGCTGTTTTCCTTTATAAACATTAACTGCTTATAAGAATTCATGACGTGATTTAACATTAAATTTGGAAAAAATGTTTCAAGAACAATTATTTGATGCCGGTACAGATGCAGATATAATGTTGGTAGAACTATTATAGTTTAATACTCATGATATAAATGTTTACCTATGTAATACAAGGTTGTTGTTCTTTTCTGGCAAGGATTAGCTCAGTAATGGCATGTTGTAATAACAAGAGCTTTCACATGACATTACGCTTTAATTTTAAATATTTTCCTTTAAGGAAAGTTCTAAAGGAATTAATATTTCAAGTATAGCTTAATCACTAAGAATATATTTATGTATTACATACCACCACAGTTGTGCTTCGTGTGATTGAGTGTGAAAAAGACAGTCAGGTTCGGACATTCAATGATTGTGAACCGCACAATCATGGTAGATCGATCTCTTATTATGATTCATGTGCGATTAACACAATATCAGCATGTATTTGTAGGGATTTTAGCACCATTTGTATTTACATTACCGTTTCATTAGGAAAATAGGTGACTCAAATCTCAAAAGAATCGCAATGTTGTACATATAAATATAAACTTTTCACAATGTCACGCATTTTATACTAACATTGATGACCTCAACTTTGACTGCTTTTCTCGCAAAGCCAAGCCATAATGGTGTCAATAAGACCCCATTTCCAAACAAAACGTCTCAGATTTAAAATAAACAAAAAAGACAATCTAACATTATAAAAATAAAAATCTTAAAATCTCTTATTCTAGTATCACGTAGGCACCGATGAAAAGGCCAAAGTTCAAAGAAATCATCGTATAATTTCCTATGTGATTTCTGCTCATCATTTTCTGAAGGATAGCCGTCTTGACACGGTTGGCGATCAATTAAGATGTCAAATAAATCACCAGGCTTTTGTTATCAGCTGCCTGTCAACTGACAAATTTGAAAGACACACTCTTGTCTATTTCCGGAAGTCTTTTTAGACGATGCAAAAATTGTGTAATAGAATAGTATGCGTTTAGATTTTATGTTATTGGTTGTATTAATGCCCTTACTTATCATAATGGCGAAAGGTTAAACAGTAATATTGAGAGACACTTGTTACTAATAGGTTTTAATGCTTTGCAATATTTCGAATTAAAGTGATGCCTTACATTTTGGAATGTCAGACGAACAAGGGCAAAGAATTCCGTTGTGAGGAAGAACTAGAGCCCAAGGTAAGAATCTGTCTGATAATAACTTTAATATCGGCAAACTCATTTTCACACCGGCTGCCGTTGGCTCTGCTATAGAAACCACAGTAGTATAGAAAAAATGCAAAAAGGTATATATTTTTGTGTCCTTGTTCATGTAAAAATGTTTCTTACAGTTTAAATATAATAAAATTATACATCTTTTATTTGAACTATTTTCAGATATCATCGTCTAAATTTTGTTAAAATAAAATAATATGAACATTGAAAGACAAGAGCCAATTATTTTGTGTTAGTCTCATTCGCCAAACCTTTTACCTTTTTCATGATGGGAGAGGTCGGCTCCTTAACTGGCTTCTTACTTAGTCGGCCCGGGTTCGAATCTCGGAAAAGATGCTTCGTGTTTTGACATTTGACATCAATACTCTGGCAAATTTATTTTCATTGAATTAATGCATGTTCTACGATAAACAAGGTTAATTAAATAAAAAAATACTTTATTTCCACAGGTATCCTTCGAAAAAGAACAAAACGTCCAGCTTTGGTTACTGTGACTAGCTTCTTTGTACTACCATGCCCAACGTTGTTAATGAATTCAGTTATGTCGGCCATGCATGATCGGTCACCATATCTAGGTCAATTTTGTTTTTGACTATTGGATCTATTAACAGGTATAATATCCGGTATAATATACCATCTCCAAACCTTTTCTCTATGTTATTTAATAAGTAATGTTATTTGCTGCTGTTTTCATAATATCGTTTTTGTTACTTACGACAAAATACTCAGTAAACACGAGTAAACTGTTTATATGACATGTAATCAGATTATCGCTTATGTCGCCATTTACGACACTTGCGCGATTTTAACAGTTTTCAATCACCTGGTAAGAAAATGTTGTATGTATATATATATATATATATATATATATATAACTTTTCAACTGAACAATGTACAACGGTACAACAAACATTATGTATCCTGGTCTTTTGAGATCCACAAAGCATTTTACTTTGGGTTTCAGCTTATACACTCATTTTCTAGCAGAATTACTTTTAAGATGAGAAAGCCTGTTGGTTCGAGATATGTTTACAACATAATATCCCAATGACGGTATAAAGCTTTTTCAAGTAGGTATCTACCGTTTTCAAGCTAGTTGAACTGTGCAGTTTTCATTTCAATGTTTCTATATGATATTGTACGAGAAGCTCTCGCATTTATTTCATATTTAAAATGGAGTTCAAGTCCATGTACTATTTAAGTATGCGACTCATGCCGTGTTTTAGTACTGAACTGATAACGTTACGATTCGATATATGGTCGTGTATAAGTGTAATGTAAGTGTGTGAATCAGCGAACAACTGTAATCATCCAAATGTTTAACATCAATAGATTTGCTTATAAAAATTCACTGCCAATAGTAAATTACTTAAATACGAGTGAAAAACTATAGTTTACTACACTCTTGTATTCTTGCGTCAAGAAAGTATCAATCCATTACAGACTTAATCAAAACCCGATTTTGTTTTAAAGTACTGGAAACCAGTTTGGTCATATTATGCCATACTTTTAAAACCGAATATTGGGGTTCGATTTTTTTTTTTAATTAGTCATTAATAAGGCATAAAAGGCATATATTATCTTTGATTTTAACTAACTTTAGGGGTATTTATGCTTACATTAACCGACAAACACACACGGCAAGGCATAATTCCCCAAATGGCTTACGGCAAAAAGATGTTAGAAAGAAGAACCTCTTCTTTAATTTCTTAATATACTTAAGTAAATGTAAATACACTGAGTTCCGGTATAATTGTGAATGGCCATTTATCAGATTATAATGACCAACGTTTGCCTGCTTCTCCTCTATTAAATGTGTTTTATTTTCAAGCCATTTCAGTATAAATATGATTCTATACAGTATTGAACTCAAGTACACTAAGTACACTAAGGTACAGGTTTCTGTCCTATATGATTGCCAATGTTCTTTGCTACCTAACATAAGCGCACCGCTTGCACAGTTTTTTGTTAAATTGATTGACACTAAATGATGGTTGCAAATGCCATCTCTGATATATGATTCTTTTAAACTGAGAATAAACTGAGTGGATTTCAAAACGATGTTATGTTATCGAAGCTGCATGTAGTCAGAAATAATTTAATGGTAACAGGTTGCTTTAATATGATTTCTTACCTACATTCGAATCGGCAATTGAGGAGTACAACCAATAAGTTAATAATGTTAATAATGTTTCGTATGATATAAGGATGGCATGTCTAAAGAACGAAGATTTAAGCTTTACAACAAGTGAGAGTGAATAACTGCCCTATCATATTTCATATTAACTCATACGGATCTGATTCAGAATTGACGTACGTAATCAAGTAAAAAATATAAAAATACCAATCGGATTTTGTCTTATTCTTACATACAGATAGAACAACATTGTAGAGATGAGTTTGCTAATGGCAGTTGCATAAGAGCCTTTAACAGAAATTAAATTATCTTATCTTAAAACATGCAATTACTTTGAGATACTGCAAGGCACTGACTAATATCAATGTGCAATGTGCACCGTGTTGTGCATCATTGCACGCACGACACAAGTCAACTTCCTCGTTATGAACCATTTTTGCACACGTTGTGAACGGAGAAGGAAAGCAAAGTGTTATTTAATCAGAATATGTGCAGGGTGATGAAATTCAAATGTATCGATTGACAAACAAGAAATAGTCAAATAATTTCAGTGAAATCGATTTTGTTAAATTTATTTAACAACACATCACTAAAGTAACCATTAATTGGATTTTCACTTGGAAGAATGATTGAAATATAACATTAGTATTCACAACCAAATATGGCTATTTAAACTGGGCATCTTAAAAGAGGCCACGTGCATTTGATGAAACAATAACCAACCTAGTTGCGAAGGTTTTCTCCAAAAGACATGTAAGCAACAGTGTCCAATAAACTTAACTGTCAAATGCCAAGTCAGGATGAAAACGGTCTTACACAACAAAATATGTACATTTACATGTATCAATTTTCGATACGTGAATCAACAAAACAATTACAAACATTGCATGAACTGAAGATTTAAAAGTAAACTCCAATGCAAGTACAAGCAAATATAAATTTATCAGCCGTAAGAGGTTAAAACTTGTATTCGAAAGGAGTACATGATAGTACATATTCGTAGATTTCTTGGATTTCGTTTTCGCCGGAAGAGTCACAATTAGATATTGAAAATGTAACGCCATGCTGGACGCAGAAAAACGCCAGATGTATATTTCCAGTATAATGAAAACAGCAGTTTAGAGAAAAATGTAAATGGAATGTTTTCGTGAAAGCAATTAAACCCTTCAACTGAAAAAAGAACACAATCATCGATGTGTGTACACTAGACATTTATCAAGCAAAAAAAAAATTGAAGTAGGGTTCTTTATATATTTTATCTAAAAGCCTCTGGCACATGGAACTTAGAGCATAAATGCAAGACACTGTTGTTGCAGCTTAAAAAAATTCACGAAATACATAAGTATCGTTGTCTTTGTACTTTTGTTAAAGTTCTTTACTATAACATTTCGGTTAATATTTAATTGCATTTACTATGTTGACGTAGTGTGTAATTCATCTGACGCATATTGTTCAGCATTTAAGTTACAGATTTTATTAATTTAATTACGTGGTAATTACAGATCATATAGGTTAAGTTAGGCAGACACTACCAACATATTAAACAAACAATCAATTGTATTGAGATAATATGTCAGATTTAAATAATTTTTGCATATATTTTACTTTTAGATTTGAGGTAAACAACTCATCGAAGCGGAATAACTAACATTCTACGGCGATATTCTGAGGAAACTGTTATAATGGTGAAAAGTGCATGTACAGTGAAAATAATGTCAAACGTAAAAAATGGTAATACAATGCATTGATAATAAGGTTTTCTCAGGTCTTAGCAACCATAATTCGCATTCTTTAGTCACCCTTTATAGACTTCGTGTGAGATACTTGAGAAGATCAAGTATCAATTATAATTTGGGCTATAACACCAGCGAATATATGACTAAATAACGACTCCTCCAAGGTTAGCCGTTCATTCCTATCCCCTGCAGTTTAATCCTGCTAATTGGCTACAATCCGTCACTGACAAACGCCTAGCCAAGATTGCTTTCTGCAAATCATTTATATCGAACAAAGTGGACAACCATAAAATGCATGTTTTAATCAGCACTACTCTGGTTGCCCATATTCTCACTTTTTATAGACGCCATATTACAGCCTTTTTTTCATCGCGCTGCGGAGAAATACAGGCAAAATGTTAATCTGCTACTTGCTCAATATCTTGGAAAACAAATGTTAAATGTTAATTTGCTGAAATAAATTAAGTGTTTAAATTCTTATACTATGCGGAAAGAAGAAACTTAGCAGAACACTGTTTTTTTTATATCATGCAGGTTATTCTTGCTTATAAACTTCAAACCGTCACCGACAAACGTTAGCCTAAATTGTTTTGTCTTTGCGTCTAGAAGATAAGTTTTTATCAAGGCAGCATTTAGTTGTTTGTGCATGTATACTGTATGAAGAAATACTTAAAACGTCTATTACTGTATGATAAAATGCCCAGTTGTATTGGGATAAAACACGCATACGCAAGAAAATAAAGCATTAAATGTTATCATAAACTGATATATTGCAGTCATCACAAAATATGATTTGACGGTGAGATTTTTTACACTGTACTGTGTCCTGCAAATTACAGAAGCAAATTCGTTGAATTGATATCCCCCACCGAAGGCAAATGACATCCAATAAAAATCAGTTGTGAGGTATTCCTATCCATACCTGTGATATGGCTCTTGGAAAATGGAATACTGGGAATGCTTTAAAATTTGTTAACATCAATGGCTGAAGACAGATTTATTTTATTTTCAATAGAAAAGATCAATAGCTCTGAAGAAAAACTCGTCGGTATCATAACAGGACGTTGGTTCATATTTGTATCAAGTTTCATTAAATGTTACCAACCAGTTACCGAGAAAGGGCAGCAGACGGGATTTTTTTTATTAAATAAAGGGCAAAAACTTGACTGATAAAAAACTTGACGGGCATATTTGGTTCATATTTATGCCAAGTTTCATGACAGTCTACCAGCTAGTTACAGAGAAAAGTGTGACGGACAGACTGATACAAATTCATGACGGGCATCATCACAGTATGTTGATTCATATTTGTTATAAGTTTCATGAAATTCTACCAGCTAGTTACTGAGATATGTATGCAGACGAAGTTTTTTTTATTAAATTAATTTCAATAACTCTGAAAAAACTTGAAAAGTTTCATGAAATTCTATCAACCAGTTACCGAGAAATGGCAGCAGACGGTATTTTAATTTTATTTTTCATTAAATAAAGAATAATAACTTCGAAGAAAATAGACTGATACAAAGTTTCATGAAATTCTATCAGCTAGTTACTGAGAAATGGCAGCAGACGGACTTTTTGTTCATTAAATACATTTCAATAATTCTGAAGAAAAATTGATTGTTCAAAAAATAATTGAAGTGCATCATAACAGTATGTTGGTTCATATTTGTTCCAAGATTCATGAAATTCTACCTAGTAGTTACTGGGAAATGACTGCAGACGGATTTAAAATAATATTTTCATTAAACAAAGGTCAACAACTGTGAAGAAAATTGACTGAATTATAAAAATCTTGACGGACATCATCACAGAGTTTTGTTTCACAATTGTTTTAAGTTTCATGAAACTTCTACCAGATAGTTACCGAGAAAGGGCTGCAAACGGATTTTTGATTTTTTTTTCACTTGATCTTTCATTAAATAAAACTCAATAACTCTGAAGAAAATTGAATGATCAAAAAAAGACTTGACGGGCATTACAGTGTGTTGGTTCATATTTGTTTCGAGTAAATACATTTAATGTAACATTAATTGAGTAGCAATAAGGGATATTGTAAGTAAACTATATAAAAATATAAATATATGAATACCAATATTAAAACAAAGACTACAAGCCCACTCCACGAACGATGAGACGTAATTAGTATTTATTAGTGATACATGTAGTAGTAGAACTAGCATATGTTCAAACGTAGAAATGTTAATAAACATTACTTAAAACTGTAAACAAGCACAATTTAATCATTCTTATTAAAAGGATGATATCAATCATGACATGATTTTTATGCAGTAATCTTGTAACTTTCGCACACTAGCTACAACAAATCTACGTAATCATAATTGTTTAAACAAATAAGAAAGAAAATAAAATTTAAAGTATTTATCAGTAAGTTCATCCAGTATATATCTTTACCGTACCACAGACCTTCACACATAATATGTCAACCTGGTCATTGGATTACATCGTTTATTTAAAATACATGTCCATCTTTTTTAATGGATACTCCACGATAATTCTAACAAAAATGTTCAATAATAATAATCATTCATGTACTTGTACTCATGATACTTCTGATATTGTTTCAAACGTATTCTAAATTCGGGTAAAGTTATCATCTTTATCATAGTACAATACATGTATATCAGGTAAATACGAAATACGAACATAGAGAGGAGGAAATGAACATGTATGTTTTACATATAGGCCATATAAGTTTGTTTGTCTTAAGTTTTTTTTTAGATCAGACTTGTAGTGAATGTTTGTATTTACCATTGAGCCCAAAGAATGCTAATAGACATCAAAATGTATGACATATCTCTAACTACATATTCCATCTATCCTATGTGCATGCAATAATATTATGACACTAACAACATCAGACACAAGGTTCTAGATACAAAATTCAATTCAACATCTAAAGGAGATATATTTCCGGTGCTCATTTGCACAAAATTTCCACAATGGACATGTTTGTTCTAATTATTCCCGAGATCTATCCCACAAATATCTATTATGTCTCCTCTATTTTGCACACCATTTCCACATAATTTAGTCGCATCGAGTAATTAAATTTGTTCCCCGCTGCGATTTGCTTATTGTACATGTATGACGCAAAGAGATGCCTCACGAAAACAATTACTGAAATTGTCCTTCTATCAATCAAGACATTAACTTGCTTCGTATTATGTATTTGGTTCTTAGATTCCCGTTACTGAAGCAAGGCGAATTTTCTACAAGTAGCAGTATTTTGTCTCTTTGAATATTTGTAGTCCTGCATAAAAGTAGCATCGTTTGTTAATTTAAAAACACGCAATCTGAACGGAAATGTATTTATTTGATTTCGATTTATTTATACAGATGATTTTGTTTTTCAGATCTTTAAGCGCATGTTTACAATTCATTTATAAAAGTACATACTCGATTAAGTGATATAATACTTTTATGCAACAAACTGTAATGTGTGATAAATGTATTGGTTGCTGTTTAATATTGTTTGCGGTACACTTGGGTGAAATCATAAAACGTGCGTATGAAACTGATTCATTAAGATGTTAACAAGTGATGGATATTTTTATATATATCACAATGATCATTGTAAAGGAAGATACTGATTACATGACACGATAAGAACTATTTGTTCTTTTTACACTGACGTAAACTGAGAGGTAATATGTAGTAACAAAATAGTGAAAGCCTTAAGTTTGAATATATTTAATAAAATAGGTAAAAAGAATGCATCGTTTGCAAACATTATATCAAATTTAAGAAACACAGTTCTATATAAATATTCAACGTCTGAATCAGTATACTCTATCTTTTTTAATCCTTCATTCAACAAATATCAGTTAAACATTGCGATACAGAACCGAATGAACATACATATTCATAACCGCTACAATCGTCAATCCAATGCATTAATACACTTAATTCATAAGTACAACATGTTTAAGTTTGCCGACAGGGCATGGATATATCCCTTCTACCGGGTAGATTTCTTTGCAACGGCACACATTATTTTCTAAGAATGGCAGTAAGAGGATACGCTTATTATATTACTTCAGCGATCTTTTACTTTTTTCTGGCTGTTGGTGTATATCTCCTAATCGTCGTTATGGCATAACAACAAATCATTCGGAAAAATACAGCCGAAATGTTAAGAACATTAGTGTTTCCGTTCAGAAACCACTGTCAAGTTTTACTTCAGCCAGCAAATAAACAGTAAAAAGGCGTTCATATTCACCAACCGTTCTAAATGAGGAATAGCTCAAGGCCTGAACGTTATGACACAACATCTGTAAAATATAAAATACACAAATCATATGTCTAATGTTTTGCAAGATACTTTAATTGACCTGCTAAGAGGCGATAATGGTGTTTAATCAAGAAAGAAAATGAGATTAAGTAAGTACTTGTGCTTAAGAATGGTTGGTGAATTCAAGGCTAATTGACAATTAGTTGATTGAACACATTAAAAGCGACTGACTATTGTGACTAATTAAATAATATACTAAATTTCTGATACTTCAATTTAAATCAAAATTACTATAAAGGGTCGTAAAACTCGCACTAATCCTTACAAATTATACGCGTATGTTGAAACTTGTTTGTAAACAGGCCGCTCAGCCAATAACCTCCGAGCCTTACTCAATAAGTCGGCGAATTCTAGGCGTTATACTGAAATGTGGCATCATGGCCACACGGCAATAAAGCTATCGTGATATCTTTGTGTGTGTGTGTGTGTGTTTGTCTGAAATAATAATAATAATAATAATAATAATAATAATAATAATAATAATAATAATAATAATAATAATAATAATAATACTTGTAGTAGTAGTAGTAGTAGTAGTAGTAGTAGTAGTAGTAGTAGTAGTAGTAGTAGAAGTAGTAGTGGGAGTAGAAGTAGTAATAAAAGTATTCAAATAAGATGTATACTATATACGCGTGATGTAGGAAGTCTAGTCAATTTGACTTGCTTATTTTAGCTTATTAAGTAATGTTCTCGTGTCAGTTGTAGCTATAAGTTGTACCTGTAAATGTATACGATTGGAATTGTTGATCCGGTGAAAAATATTAAGTACAAGGATCTGCTATTGAGAAGTGTCTCGTCTTAAATGGCTGCTACATGTAGTAAAAGGATACAAGAAAAATAGATTAGGTATTGTCAAATATAATAATTAAAAGCAACAAATTTAACTGAACAGGAACTATTATACAAGTAGGCAGGAGGGTAAAACACATATTTGACAATTATTTACGGGAAATTTGGATTTTACCATCGCCATATTTATTTAATATAAATAACGCGGATGTTGTTGTTAATTATGCTTTATATTTTACATAGTTATTGCCGATGTGCTGCAGACACATAACGTGTCGATATAAATGCGTTATCGCCAATAAATGACATAAATTACTGCTTTTTTATGAAAGCCAACATTGCAGCAAAATCTTAAATCTTTGACAAACTCTATCTTGTGGTTTGGCGTATTTTCTCTGACTCAACAAGTTGTATTCAAGCAATCCAAAAATTTTAATTAAGGAATCTGGTTGAGGTGAATCACGGGACAGTCTCTTGCGAGGGCAAGAGGCAAGGGACGAGGGATGAATGACAAAGTTAGGGCCGTATTCCTGATTTAAATGCATTAATACCTTATGGTATCAGGGAACAGCAAGGCTCTGTGCCTGCCTAACTAAACGCTATTCTGAAATGACTTGTCCCATTGTAATTTATATTAGGCAGTGA